>PVLD010017637.1:0-41300 GCA_004027595.1 Dinomys branickii
ACTTTCCCACGTCTCGCCCTGGCAGCCTGGTCCGCCCTACCACATCTCCCCCGGCATCTCAGAGAAATACGCCCAGTTTAAACTTCCCAGCCGAGGTTCCGGCATTCACGCTCACCAAGTCTGTCTCGAGCTGGTGGTGTTTATTAAGGAGGTTCGCTCCCTTGCTGCTCACCCGGTCGCCATCTTCCCCGGATCCTCTCTGTATCTTTGAATTTAGTTTTTTTTTCCCCTCAACATGACGGTCTCCAGTTCTGTCCATTTTCCTGCAAATGACTTTTGTTCCTTTTTATGGTCAAATAACGTCTATCTCTCTGTCTATAACATTTTCTTTAGCTTTTGGTTGATGGGAACATAGGCTGATTGCATAGCGTCACTATTATGAATTGGCATGCAGTAAACAGGGATATGCAGATATCTCCCTGGGATGCTGTTATTAATTCCTTGGGGAATACACCAAGGAGTGATTTAGCTGGGTGAAATGATAGCTCTGTGTTTAGATTTTTTGAGGAAACTCCACACTGATTTCTACAGTGAATGTACCCAGTTACATCCCCACCAATAGTACGCAAGTTTCCTTTTTCCTCTGCGGCCTTGCTAACATCTACTGTATTATATATTCTTTATGAAAGTTGTTCTAACTGGTGTGACATGGAAGCTCAGTGTAGTTTTGACTTGCATTTCTCTGATGGGTAGAGATGTTGAATAGTTTTTCATGTACTTAGTGGCCATTTGTATTTCTTCTTTTGAGAAACACTCAGTTCATTGGGCCATTTGTTGATTGGGCCATTTGATTTCTTGGTGTTAAATGTTTTGAGCTACTTACATGTGCTAGATAGTAGTCCTCTGTCAAAACAGTAACATAAATATTTTCTTTCTTTCTGTCTCTTCACTCTGTTGATTGTTTCCTTTGTTCTGAAGAAGCTTTTAAATATGGGACAATACAGTCCCATTTGTTGATTCTTGCAATTATTTCCTGTGGGAGTGCTATAGGATTCTTATTCAAAAAATCATTGCTTCACCTGCCAAAAAACACTACAAAAAACAAAAAAGAGAAGTCATTGCCTGTGCCTATGACATCAAGTGTTTTTCTCTAGTAGTTTCAAAGTTTCAGGTGTTATATTTAGGTCTTTGATCTATTTTGAAGTGAGTTTTGTACAGGGTGAGTGATAAGAATCTAGTTTAAATCTCCTATATGTGGATAACCAGTTTTCCCAGACCACTAGATAAATAAGTGTTTTTTCCTCCAACATAGGCTTTTGGCTCCTTTGCAAGAATCAGATGGCTGTAGTTGCATGGGTTTGTCTCCCTGTCCTGTTCTCTTCTGCTGGGCTTGACCAAACTGCAGTCCGGCTTCTCTCTTCCTCCTAATCCCCTAAACTTCAGCTTGCCCCCAGGTATGAGCAAGCACTGAAGCACTATGGCAGGGAATGTCCCTGTTGAGTGCCCCCTTCTGAGAAACAATAAGCCACAAACAGGAACATTTGTTGTTGTTGTTGAAGTTCCCTATTTGTCATCTGCTCTCCTCCCTTGTTGGATCCTCTTGTCCTATGCAGTTTCTGCGAACCCTGCTTCCTTCTGCCCATACAGCAGTACCCCTTATCCTAGGCTTTGTGTTCCGCAGTTTTAGCTATCTGGGGTCAACCATGGTCTGAACATATGAAAATTCCAGAAATAACCAACTTGTAAATTTTAAATTGTGCATAATTGTGAAGTGTGGCGAAATAGCCATCCTGCTCATCCCTGTACAGCGGGGACCACCCCTTTGCTCAGGGTATCCAGAACACATTGCTCGCCTGTGATCAGCTCAGTAGTCAGACGAACTCTTGCAGCATTACAGTGCTGGCATTCAAGTAACCTTTATTTTATTGAAAATGCCCTCACAGCAATACTGGCAATTTTATTACAGCATAGCATCATAATTTTTCTATGTTATTGTGAGTTACTATTATTAATCTTTTGGAATGCCTAATTTATAGGTTATACTGTACCATAGATATGTGTGTATAGGGGTGTACCTATGTTCCTATACTTATAAAAATCTGTGCTGTCTGTGGTTTCAGACCTCCCCCAGGGGTCTTGGAGTATATTCCCCATGGATAAGGGAGATGACTCTGTGAGAAAAGGCATTTCCTGTTCAATTTAGTGACACTTGTAGATGCTCAGGTCAAAGCGTTTTATTCACTGCAATAGTTTCTACAAAATCTCAGTCAGTTTTGTTTTTATTTGGCATCTTGAAAACAAAACAAAAACCAAGCAAGGAGAGTGGCATTGTTTTGCATTTTTTGACAAATCTTGCTGTTCGGCTTATTGCTGAGTTCTGCATTCCATAGGTTGTGAGATGCTGCTTTGGTTGACATAAATGGAGAAAATCTGCCTCACACTGTTATACAATTGAGAAAGGAAGACCTTGCAGGACCCCCAGAGGGCTGTCAGTACCCGCAGCACCACACTTTGAAGACCGATCCAGAGACTGGGGAGCAGGAAGGAGCTGGACGTTGAAGTGGATTCTGTAGACCAGAATTTAGACTTGTAAGGAAGGGGCATCCCACACAAAGGGCACGGTGTGAGAATAGGCAGAGAAAACGTGAGAAGCTGGGTTTGAAAGCTCAAAGAAGAAGCAAATATGGACAGAGAGCTCGGAATGCATGTTAAACCCAAGTTACAGGGAGGCCCTGGGGTGGTTTGGGGGAAGGATTGCCCCTTGTTATATGGAGATGCATTCATGTGTGTCTCTAAAGGCCAAGCACAAGTTAGCAGAAATCTGGAAGAAGGAATGCAAGTTGGAAGGAGATGGATGGACTCCAAAGCACAGCTCTTAGTGGAAAGTGGCACAAAAAACACTGAGATGGCCTGTCACGGCCTTCACAGGCACAGTCCCTGGAAACCAGCTTCTTTTTTTCAGCCAGTTTACTGACTTCTAATTTTTTCTTTCAACCTTCATGATTTAGGTCACTGCAGAGTGAACTGTAGAAAATCTTACGGCAAAGGAGTGTGATGATGTGGGGTGATGATTGAATAGTCTTCCGTGGCAGATGGCAGAAGATGATTCCTAAGAACCTCCACTCTTGTCTAGTTCCCTTGTGCTGAGTATGGGAACAGCCAGTGACAACAATGACGTAGCATTCCTGCAATTATATTGTGTCAGATGGCAAAAAACCCAGCCAAAGAGAAGCCACAAAACACATAAAAACAAAGCCCCTCAAAACCTTGCAGATGTAATTAAAGTTCTTAATTATTAATCAAAAGACACATTAGTGGGTAGGCCTGACCTACTCGCTGATCTCTTAAAGGAAGCCCCTAGATGGTCTTTAGGATATCAAAGTGGCCCCCAGCTGTAGCCAACAAAATAGGAACAGGAACATTAGCTCTACAAACACCAGGAACTGAGTTCTGCCAACAACCAGATGAGTTGGACAGAGAATCCTAAGTTCCAGATAAGAACTCAGTCCACCCGACACTTTGGTTTCTACCTAGCAGACTGCACAAAGGACCCATGAGTTACATCCTGATGCATAGAACGGAGGAGATAAAATATACAGATGTTGTTTTAAGCTGCTAATTTTGTGGTGATTTGTTATATAGCAATAGGAACCTAATACATATTCCAATAAACATTTGTATCCTTAATTGCCTGTTTTAACTGAACCTGGGAACCTTCCTGGATTTCCTCATGACTATGAATCACAATAATAATATGAGAAAGCAGGCTAATGATCAGAACATTTCTGCATTACCATTCAGGGACCTACGCACATGGTCCCTCTCAAATAACTTACTGATATTGTTTTAAAAAGTCACTTAAAGGAGCCATGGCTCCAATTTTCCTTCTTAATAACTGAATATTATTCATTCATCTTATTCAAATATTAAACTTTTTATTTTGGATCTGGTTCCCTCATTCTTTCCTACATTTCTTCTCTATGCATCACTTCTACCACCTTGGCCTAGGTTAGTGTTCTCTATTCAAAACACCTACTCTCCCAGTGGCAGGAACATGTGTCTGTGCATACACGGGACCCCTGTTGCTTAGGTTTGCTGCCTGGAATTTAGCAGTTGTCCCACAAATATTTGTGAGGTGAACACACTGCTGACATCTGAGGTGCAGGCAGCCACAGATTTACACTTTGCACCCATTCCTTCCCTTAACATGCTGAGCACGAGGATTCTAGCTTTCAGGAAGCTGGCAAATAAGTGTGTGTGTGTGTGTGTGTGTGTGTGTGTGTGTGTGTGTGTGTTTCCAAAACACATGCTAACCTTTCATTCCAAGGACAATGGATGGTAAGTTTGGTTTTCAAATATTTCAGTGTTGCTTAGGCTGCAAAAGAAGCTGGACAACATCGACAGCGAGTCGGTCCTTATTCCATGGCGATCTCTTTGAAAGTAATTCTGACAATATTGTGTGCAAAGTTTGTGTGGAGAGGTTCTTTGCTCATCTTACTTTCACCTTCTCAAAGCCAGTTCTTACGGCTCTGTGTCCTCATGCCATCATATTTAAAAAATTCTCATTTTTGTGTTCCCTAATTAATGTTCCTTAGGGCTTTTAAAAGTCCTTCTGAAGATGAGTTTCTCTTTGAATGCATTTTTTTGTTTTTAAAAAACAGACTGCAAGTGTAGGGGTTCCTCAACATGGGTATGCAGGGGGAAAAGAAAAATACTTGAAGTTGTTATAGGATAAGATTTACAAGGTTGGGTGCACAGGGGATTGTGTTTCACTTACGCTGCTTAGGGCTGAATTTGCATGCAGAAAAGATCTCTTTATTCATGGTGGAAGTCACACTGTAACAGTGAGATATGATAACCTTATGCATCATGTGCACTCTCCGGTCAACAAGAGGGGAGCTGCTGGGCTCTCCTTCCATGCCTTCTCTACTTTACGGAAAGATACACTAACCCCTATGTTACAGCGAGACTGCTTCCTCTGTCTTCCCAATTACTCTAACATTCCTGTCTTATTAGAAATTTCTCCACTGTAAAGAAGCACATTTTCCAAGCTCTGAGTGAAGCCCAGATAACTAACTGATAGAGCATCTGCTCTGTAGCCGCATCGTACCTACTGACACAGATAAAATGAATACACTCTCCAAACTCCAGGAGAAATACTGCTGGTGATGCTGTTCCCGTTCACCCTCCAAAGCTCAGCCCGAATGCCACCCTTCCACACCCTTCTTTGCTTGCACATGCCTGCCTGCGTGCATCAAACTCAAATGCTTACAGGGAGTCCATGGGAAACAGTTTTGTGACTTGCTCAGATAATGAGATAGAGAATGGTGGGGCCTGTTTACAGCAAGAGCTTGACTTCCTGTGCTCAAATTGCATAAAAATCTCCAGTGGCTGGAGCTGACCTCCAATGACAGAGCATAATTTCTGCTCTACAGCAATAACTACACCTAATGTGCTGACCATTTATTATCCATTCTGGGGTCTTATATTGCTGGGGCTTATGGATATTTTGCTCAGCTATGCTAAAGGACCAAAAGGACAAAGACTTTGCCTCTTAGGTTTACAGCACGGTAGCTGCCCCAACACTACCAAACACTGTAGCAGATGCTCTCTGATTTTATGTTTCTTGGCTGCCTGATTGACACGTTGGTGCACATGTGTGAACGCTGCATTACGGTACTTCCAGCCTGCTGTGGCCCAACTTTTCCCTGAGTGTGCTCTGCATAATGAGCAGCTGCTGGATAAAGTTTCATGGTCAAATAATTTTGGGAAAAGCTGAGTTTAGCAAGGTTAAAGTTTAATAGTTCCCTTTATTGCAGAATTTTTTAATAGCCTGAAAATGTTAATGAGCTCTATGCATTTTTAAAAGGGATATGATCGAGATTAGGATTGGCACTACCAACCCTGTTGTACCTCAAAACGACATTTCACAGCCTCCCTTACAAAGGTTCTGGATAAGAATTCAGTTCTGCCTGTCTTGTATGTTTGTATGAAATTTGGAACAAGGAAATCAGATGCAGGCAATTTTCCTGCTCTTCTTGATGCTGGTAAACAAAATCAGTACTTAGGGGCAGGTTGGCTTTCTCTTGTGATGGTGGCAGCTTCCAGACTTGTGTAGGTAGATGTTGTGAGGGATCCTTGAGCTAAGTAGCCAGGAGTAGCCTCTGACTTCTGCTTCTCCAGCCCTCCCCCAAATTTTGTAATCATCAAATTCCCCATATCAAATTCCTTGTCTGCTTGGAATGGTTTCTGCCTCCTACACAGAAACTCATCTGACACAAGGGACATTTAATGGGAAATGGTTTTATTTTCATGGTGTAGCTCCCACGACTATGGTTCTTCAGGACAAATTTTGGGAAACTTTCTATTGGAAGAGCACTGACATCAGTATCAGAAACTGCCACAGGTTCACCATTTCCCAGGTTGGGGAGGGGACCCTCTGAGCCTCGGGTTCCTCTCTCTTATTTGTAAGAGTTATAATTCCTGCCCTCCAGACCTCACAGACTTGTCATGAAAATCAAATGAGATGATGAATGTGGAAGGGTCGGGAAACTGTCAATTGTTACAGAAATGCAAGGCATCATCATTAGTCATGTTGCCATCTATGAAAATGAATGTTAGATTCATAAAGCAAGCAAATCGTCCTCATAAGGATTGCCTGTAATCTCTGGTTCCTGGGAAACACTGGGGGCTCAACAGATCAATCAGTTGGGAATAAAAGTACCCCCAGTCTTGCCAAATCGACAATAAACTAAAGGGAATATTTCCCAACTCCCCCGGTGGCGTTTTTAATGGTGACTGAACATAGGCATGTCTCCTCCTCCCCATCTCTTTCAAACGAAAGCCTTTGGGGAGAAAATTCTTAATGGAATCCTTTGCATCTTCAAAATAGACTAAAGGAAGCACAGCAAAAATATTTCCTTCATTTGATTTTCCATTGGTGATATGGTCCTTTCATTAGCAGATTGAGTACAAACGGCCCCCACAGTCTGCTCCAGTAATTCCCAAAACATGATTTACATAAATTTAACTTTGTAATCTTGTGGTTATATTACTGCATTAAAATGACAAATGGTGTGACACAGGGTGCAGTTTCCTGTGTTGATGTGGAAGCTGACTGTTTACCAACAGCTGCTGAGTGGAGGTGTTCTCACCACCCCTCTCCTTCTCAGGACTTGAATATTCAGTCAGTAACCCAAATTGGGTCTCTTTTAGAAACCAGAGAGAAACATACTCCTTTGAAGAGACAGAAACAGAAAATTTGAAGTTAGTGAGTGGTTATAATTCCTTTATGACCTCACCTTAAAAGAAGTAGTTCAACCTCACCATGTCTGTGTACTGGTTATGTAGCATTGATGCCTGAGGTCCAGGCTTTGTGAGAAGCAAGAGGAGTCATTTAGTTAAGAGACTTGCTTTTGCTTTCATCACAGTCTAAAATCATATTCACTTAAATCTCTCCTGCAATAAGTAGGAAACACATCCTACCATTAGACCGTAGTCTTCTTGCGGCAGGACCCATGTCTGTTTTACATCTTGGTACCATATATGTTGTAGACACCTAATAATGATCTACTTTGTGACTGAATGAATTGAAACTTTTCTTGACTTGGCATTTTTTAATCCATAGCATCAGTGACATAGGAGGTATTTGGTAAAAAGTGAAAGATTTACCCCATCTGAGAAGAATTCAGAGTACATATATTAAGTATTCAGATTCATAATTATGTCCCTTGTCTTTTCTCTTTTTCTTTTCTCTGTCTCCCTCTTTCCCTTCCTCTTTGTCTCCCTCTTTTGAGACAGGCAGTCCCTACTCTGTCCCAGGGTGGGCTCAAGTCACAAGGAAAATTCAGGATATAATCTTTTCTCACAGGACAATAATTTCAAGACCACTGTGCCTTAAGTCTGTCAAGACCACTTTATTGTAGTTGACCCTAACATAAGACTCCTCACCCCAACCTTAGATGCAGATTCTACTAGATGTTGAAAAACTTAGAGACCAAGAACATGTGTATGGTTAGAGGAATAATTATACAAATCAGGAAAATTAAGAATCATATAAATGGTACAGAAACCCTGTAAAGGAAGTAATTACTGAGAACCAAGGAAGTTGGGGAAGAACATAGGGAAATGGAATGTCAGCTAAGTGTTAAGAAATGTCTAGAAGCATATAAAGAATTAAAAAACATCAGCCCCCCAAAATTCAAAGACCAGTCCTAAAATGGGCATCTGAGATGAATATACTCTTCTCAGATAAAGAAATACAAATGGCAAATAAATATATGAAAAAATGTTCAACATCATTAGTCATTTGAGAAATGCAAATTTAAACAACGTTGAGATTTCATCTCACCCCGGTAAGATTGGCCAGCATTAAGAAATCAGCCAATAACAAAATGCTGGCGAGGGTGTGGAGAAATAGGAACTCTTCTCCACTGCTGGTGGGAATGCAGACTGTTGAAACCACTGTGGAAATCAGTTTGGAGATTCCTCAGCAAACTAGGTCTAGAGGTCCCATTCAACCCAGCTATTCCCCTTCTGGGTATTTTCCCAGAAGATCTGAAAACCTCATATCACAGCAGTATATGTGCACCCATGTTTACAGCAGCGCAATTTGTGATTGCTGAATTGTGGAAGCAACCCAAATGTCCATCCACTGAGGAATGGACAAAAAAATTGTGGTATTTTTATATAATCAAATATTGCTCAGCTATAAAGAAAGATAAACTCGAGGCTTTTACGGGTAAATGGTCACAACTAGAGACCATACTCATAAGTGAAGTAAGTCAGACCTCCATGTGTAAGCAACGTATTGTCCCACTAGTGTAAGAACTTGAAGGAGTGAATAAAAATTAGGAGATATGGTAGACATTGTGAAACAAAAGAAAACCGCTCAAAAGTAAGGAGCTACTGGGATGAGGGAAAGAGAAAAGAAAGAAGGAGAAACTATGTACATATGTATATACAGGATAGCTAACATAGTTGTACTACTGACTTCTATCGCTTTACTGAAAGGATCAGTTAATGATTAATTATTTGATCAATTCTGCATGTCTGTATTTTCCTGAGAAAAAACTTTGAAGATATCAATATGTAACACAACAACCATTGTTAATTTCCTACCACTTTGTCTGTAATTCAGTATTGCTTGTATTGTTCTTATGCTATTTTGTAAATGGATGTCTGTTCATTTATATACTTTCTTTCTTTTATTTTTTAAAATAAATAAAAAAAAAAGAAATGGCTACAGTTTAAACACAGAGGATAAAGAGGTAAGGAGAAGCCCATAGCATAATTTTGAATAGAGCTGGTAGGACGTAATATGGGAGAAATGAAATCAGATCTTGAGGCATTTTGAATATAAGGCTAAGATAGATCTGTTGGCTTGAGACAGGGTCTTGCTCCACATTGGTCCTGAACTCAATGTCTAGCCCCTGCTGGCCTCAAACTTGGGGTCTTCTTCCCTTAGCCTACCAGGAGCTGAGATCATAAGTATGTACCACCACACCCAACTAGAGAATGAAATTTTGACTCATACCAGTGAGGGGTTAGTAAAGGCATGAGTAGTGAAAGGGCGAAGTTAATGCAAAGGTGTTTGTTGATGAGGCGCAGGGGCGGTAGTGGGAAGTCTCCCATCATTAATATCTCCTCTGCCCTCTCCAATGCCCAGATTTATAAAAAATTAATACAGTGCTGTTTCTTCCCCTTGAACAAATAGATTCAGCTCTTTTCTAGTTTGAAAACTACCACCCACTACTCAACCAGCCAGATCAGCTCACACTTGCCCCGTCATCTCTGCTTAGCTCTTTTCCATCCCCATTCCAGTTTTCAGAAGAATGACTCATGTTCTCTGTATTCATTTTCCTACTTTTTATTTACTCCTTAATCCATCAGCCTTGCTTCTGTTCTAACCACGGTGATGTCTCTTGTCAAGATCACTAAAGAACCCCCAGCTGTGAATTTAAAGAGATGGTGTTCAGTCCTTATTTCACTTGATCTTGCAGAAGTATGTAAACCCTTTGCGCTTGCTTTTTTTCTTCCAAAAGTTTCTCTTGCTTTGGTTGCCAGGATGCCACTCACTCATGGTTTTCATTAGACATCTCTGACTTTCCTGAGCGCTTTTATTCTTCTGCCCATCTTCTAGATATTGCCATTCCCTATGGCTTTTTCCAAGGTTCTTTTTTTTCTCTCTCTTTATGGTCCATGCCAATATGGGACAGTCTAGTGAAGTTAGGGGAGGGATTTAAAGATTTTTGGGTCATCATTATATCAGGGGAAAATGAAGGGATAGGATGCAGGGATAATGTGGAAAGTAAGAACCAATCCAGGAAAACCACATTTAAAGGTAGGTAGGAGAGGCGCCAGCTGTGAAGGAGGCCAGGACAACGCATCCATGCACATCGAGAGCAGATTGGGAGAGATGGGTGAATGGAATCTGTGGCAGGAGAAGTCCAAAAGCAAAGTCCTCTACAAGCAAATGAAAAATACAAGGCCTGGAAAGGGTCAGATGGACTTGGATAAATCTTATTTGCAGGCGGTGTCCATGCGGTAGAGACAGAAACTAGGCTTTCATGGAATGAAAACGAATGGGGGTGGGACGGGGTGAAAAAGCAACAGCTAACGTAGACAGCTCTTTCCCTTTTCAGACTATGGAGAGAGAGAGGGATGGGGCAGTAGATAAAAGAGGAGGTTGAAGTTAGGGTGAGAGGAACTTACTGTGTCAAGTACATGAGCCAAAGTAAAAGGTGAAAAGCTATTGATTTTATATATTAGTAAGTTTGCAACTGGTCAATAGAAACAGACAGGAAAGCACAGAGGTTCATATTCAGGAAAGCAGTGTATGTAAGACTCCGAATTTTCCTGTGCTGTGGGTTCATTTCTATTCTTTAAGTTTAATATGTGTCTGGTGTTTCATTTCATCTCTTCACAGCAGTATATCACAATTTAATTTTTTCCTGCATGTAGATATAAATGGAGATGCTAAGGCATATTTATGCACCACAAGGTCATCACTAGGTGCATGCACTAAATATTAATGTTCCAAAATCCTTTTCCTAGCTCATGTACCACGCAAAAATGCATTTTTCATAGCAATGAATTTTTTTTGTGGCAGTACAAGGCTGAATGGGCTCTATTCAGAGAAAACCATATGGATATTGTCACATTTTCCTGCAGAAAAAAACATCATTTGGAAAACACGGTTAGCATAGTAGCCCAGGAGCTATGTTTTATGTTCTTTTTTTTTTTTTAATTTTAGTTTTGGAGATAAAAGAACCAAAACATACCAACAAACACACAGACATAATGTTTTCGAATCTATTTTTGATCTCTTTGGGTATATTTTTTCCAAGCCCACAGATCTGAATATAACCACTGCTAATTGAGAGGCACACTGGTGGACCTTGTTCACCTTTGCCATCTCCACTGTCCCTTTTCGAAACTGCATTCTGGGTTTTACCTGGGATGTCATCCTCCTTCTCCCTTTCAGGGTGTGTAGACTCCTTGAAGCTAACTTTATCTTTGGCTCTGAAGCATGGCCGAGGACCCAAGCCAAGAAAATCAGAGCACAGAATTCCTTTTCACAATAGCTGGTTCAGATGTACTCTCTCACCTTTATCTAGGGTCTAGGAAGGCCTGTTAGCACTTTGGGAGGGAAGAGGGTGAAAGACCCCTGCCCAGCTGTGTGGATGTGTCTGGAGCCACTGGGTACCAGAGTCCTTCCAAGGAAACATCTTTAACCTGTGGATCATGTTACTGCAGATGACAGCATGGCCAGTGATGGGGACACCGGGCTCCTGGAGACCTCAGTTGAATTCTCGCTTCTAGAAAGATCTGAAGCACTGGTCCTGAACTTTTATTCATGCAATAAATAACCTTTTGTGTTGCATTTCTACTCCCTGTAGTGGGAAGCGCCCTGAAAAAAAGTCACCCACTTGCTGACACATTCACATGTGACCTTATGCAATTCCAACCCCGCTGGGTAAGGATTATTAACTTCATTTTACAGATAAAGGTCACAAAACTGCTAAGCGAGAGAGTCAGGATTGGAAACTATTAAGTCTGGTGCTTGATCCATTGTACTGTACTTCCTTTCTGTGACACAGCTCACTTAGGTTTTCAGGAGAAATGTTCATAGCAAGTGCTGCTGCTATACCTCACCCTACCAAGTTTACCATGAAGGGAATGGTGAGCACTTAGTTCTGTCTTGGGCTCTAAATTTGGTTTATTGACACTATTTATGCCATATAAATATGATTACTATATATGAGTAGTTTTTTCTAGGCCCCTATTAAAGTTAATAGAGCCACAATGCAATTATTAATATATTCATTCTCAACTTTTAAACACGAATTCCTCAGCGGCTCCTGTATATTGATTTGACTCTGTTATATCTTATTTGCAGGCAAAATAGATGACTTTTGGCACCTAAACAGTGCTCACTACCTAGTAGACACTCAACATAGACTTTCAACACATTTTGGTGCCATAGTAAGCACCAAAATAATTTACTTGTTCGTCTTCACAAATGATCCTTACGCCCATTTTTCTGAGTCATTTCTCTGTACTACTAGATCTAGTATTCATACTGTTATTTTGTCTTTTGAGTGTTAAGCAGTGGAAGTGGCCAAGTATATAGATGTCCAGGTGAGCTGGCCTTAGAGAATCTGGGCTCACCATTCTTGTTCTCTTATTTAGTAGCTGTTTGATCCTAACAAAGTCATTTACTTTTCTGAAGCTTTTCTTTAAATGAATTGTTTAGAGCATAAAAGAAATAATAAGTATAAAGACTCCACTCAAATATGAACTATTATTGGCACGTTGTACATATTAGCAGAAAGGCGAAGGAGAAAGGAATAGGATTTTCCTTTTCTCAGTAGCACGTCAGGATGAATTAGCGCATGGGAGCGGCTGGGACGCACAGAGGAAAATAAAGACAACATAGGAAAGAAAGGTTTCGTCTGGCCCTCTGGCACTTTCTTATCCCCTTCACCTTGGTTTATTTTTCTCTAATATACTTAATTTGCATCTCTATTTTGTTAATGGTCTGTTTTGAATTTAAGCTCCACGGGGGCAGGAGTTGCATTCGCGGACACTAAATGAATGAGAAATTGGAGGGAGACAAAAAAAGAGGATTAGAAGTCTGAAAAGTAGGGAGCAGAGTAAGAGCTGAAAGCCTGGCTGTTACTGAGAGGAGGGAGGGGACTAGAGGAGGAGAGTATTTTTTAAAAGTATCCAGGGTCTGTAGTGGGGATCATTTTATCCTTACTTGTTTTCCAAATAAATATGTTATTATTTTGTTCTAAATAAACCTTATTACCAAAGCCACATTAAATAGCCTTTGTAGCTGAATATACCTCGCAAGTAGTAAGGCATTTCCAGCACAAAATGACAGCAATGTAGTTACAAAAATATTCAGGACCCACCTCTAGTCTTGTGCTTCCTCCACTGGGCTCTGTGCTCCTTTGCACAGAGCACACTGTGACACCCCTGTCTTACCAGTTCATTTTTGTCTTTTTTCTTTCTTACTTGCTTTTTTTAGAACCTGTGTAAACCCAACTAGGGTATAAGCCTAGCAATTTAAGTAGATGTTTGCTAGCAAGGAAATAAATACTTCAAGTACATACCAGATGCACCAGACCTTTCTGGGAGAAATGCAGGATGGGCCCAAGCAGGTCTTGAGAGCTCTTCCAATCCCTCTTGTTCATCCGTTTATGTGGTGGATGCCTGTATGGATTTGGCACAGACTCAGATGCAGTGTGGAAGGGTCCAGTTTCACAGCAAAGTTCCAGTTTTGGTTCAAGTCTCTGAGTGGAGAAGACTGTTTCTCCCTTCGCCCATAAAAATAAAGGACTCTTAGCATATTGAAAAGTTGTCCTTGCTTGTTGGTGAAGTATTAAATACAGACACCAAGAAATCAATTGGGGTCAGAGAACATAGATCTAATTTGCAAATATTTAGGCAGCAAAAAGACAGCTAACGAGTTTTGGGATTTAGTGTTGAAAAAAATAACAGAGATTTTACACACAGGATATAATCTGAGGAAATACATACTGCGTAGACATTATGTTAATCTCTTTTTAAGGAGAATTGCATTGGTATACTTTGGTTTGCCTTTGAGTATTCCCCAAAGCTCTGCATGGTATTTCTGGATACTTTAAATGGATACTTCTTAGTCAAGTACACAAAAGAAAAAAACCCTGAAGGCTCAAGGCTGTTTCAAGGCTAAAGATTGTTTATTGACTTTTCCAGATGTTCATTAGGTTAATTAGTCTATAAAATATTGAGTGACATGTTTCATTCTTGCTCTTCTGCACATACCTTGTGCTCTGCTCTGATGTGTAGGATTGTCAAGTACAGTGCTTTATTAATTAGATGTTAAATGGAGAACTCAAAGTTAGGTAAGGTTGGGCTTCAGTTTTGGCTTTTGCCATGAGAGGGAGGATGGGGGAGTCCCAGAGTGGAGCTCCTTCCATGGGTAGAAAGACAAGCACTCTTATCCTGCAACTAGACCTGAGAGAGCACCCAGGTTGGCCCCCTCTATGCACTGAAAGGTTAAGTTCAGCAAACGCTGCATGTTCTGCAGGAAGATCTGGTCCCAATCTGGTTCTTAGGCGATAATTTGCAAGTCCTTGGACGCCCTGCTCAACGAGGGTGTCCTTGTGTACCGCTGGCCCTGAATCATTCCAGATGGTTCATAGTACTAATGTGATTTGTTGGGTGGAGGCCTTTTGACCTCAGAAGGTGCTGGAGGCTAAGCCGCTAAGGTCAGCCACCCCATTACCTCACGCCTGCACGACTGATCCCTGTAAAGCTTGGATGGGAAGGCCTGGTGAGCTTCTCTGGTGTGCAGTGCTCCCTGTGTACTCTGGCACATTGTTTATGGGAGAACTGCATGCTGTTCATACAACTTCCTTGGGGAGGGAACAGGTGTGAGCCTGTGACCTCTGCTCGACATTGCTGGGCACCTTCTATCTCCGCTGGTTGTTATCTGTGTCCTTTGGCTGTACACCATCACAGTGGTGAGCATAACAGTGTTTCTGAGTTCTGTAAGTGCTTTTAGCAATCCATCAGACCTCAGGGCAGTCTTGGGGATGCTTTGCAACACCCTCCTGCTGGTGGGAGAGGTTGTCCTTGCATTCACCTTTGTAGCCTGGGTATCTAGGGAATCCTAAGAGCAACTGACTATTCCTGTATGCAGACTGTTTTGCCATTTTGCCCTGGTTACAAATCCATTCCCACGTGAGAGCCCTTAAAAGGGAGTGTAAGGGCCTAAAGTTCATTTACTGCAATATTACTGCTTAGCAAATATAGCCGAGTCACAGCCCAAGCATATCTCCCTACAAGTTGCTGAAAACTTGGGAGCGAATCATTAAATTTATTCTTGTGTGCTATCTTGCTATGATACTTGCAGCCTCTTGAAGGTGGCAGCTTTCAAGAAGTCATTAATCTGCCACCTGGAGGAGAAAAGTGCGACTCTTCCTGTGACCTATGTATCATGTTTTTATAAGAAGGTGTCAATCATTATTGGACTCATTAAAATCACCCACAAAACAAACGTCGATTTTCTGCACTGGATTCTCCACAGTCTTGCATTAGACTTAGACTCTGATGCCAAAGAATTTACTCTTATCTGTCCTCTGTCTTTTGGAGGAGGAGGACAGATATATTAAAAACAAATAACAAGGCTGACAGAAGTTCCCAGGTGACACTCGTGTACAGTCAGCATTGAGAGCCAAATTCTTTGTCATCTGCCTCCCACAGTTCAGTTGATGCCAACCGTGGTTCTGAGGTCCAGCGGGCCGGTAGGGTAATGAAGCTGGCCTATCTGCCCAGAGTAAGGAGAGAGTGTTGGAGAGGTAAGAAACAGGATGAGGAAAGCTGAAAGGCCACGCTAATGGGTACGATCTTCATGTGTGGTTCAGGGAGCTTGCCATGGTCTCAGAATTCTACCTTCACACAACAGTTCATTCTAGTTGTAAACATCTTGGTGGTCGGATTGTACAGAATGGACCATCTCCCTTGCCAGTTATATACCATCTTTTCTTTCTCTCATTCAGTCTACATCTCTTTGTTCCCTCAAACCCAAATCAGTTTCAGACCCACTCAGCACTGTGACTGGTCTGCCTAGACTTGGTTACTCCAAAGACTGTTTATTCATTCTATATTCTCTTGTCTCCAGATTAACCTAAATTCTTGAAGTGTTTGTATTCCCATAGGTGGTTCTTGGAGTGAGTAATTGATATACTGACCCTCTGCTTTTCCATGTACTCTTAACATAAGTTATACATGTATTTCCTTGAAAACTTCTTAACATTCAAATCCAGTCAGATCACGTTTACTCAATAACCTTTTGGAAGTCACATCTAAAAGTTATTTGAATCAAGTTTTTTCCTGATAAAATAATAATGTAGAAATGAGTCTTAATATAAATGCAAAATAGTTAAAGTTATTTTTAAAAATTACCGAAACTTAAAGGTTTAAAGGAAAAAGAAGGACAGCAGTAGCTTATCTGAATAGCACTTAATATAAAAATGATCCCAGATGGTTTAGGAAACCTGCAGGTGAAATGCAGATCCCTCTAGATGCTCAGATCTGCCCCTGTCTCTGAGAATTCTGTAGGCACAGCTGGTTTTAAAAGAATGAACAGGTGATATAGGCTGAGGGAATGGGTGTCAATCAAATAAAAGCAGACAAGAATTTGAAGCTTCAGGAAATGAACAATTGGTAAGCCCCTGCATTGCTATATTTTCTTTTTTGCTTTAGCCTCATATTTTCACATGGTTAATAAGGGGAAGAGCTGAGATTCCAGGGGTTCTGGCTCCATTTCATGGTTCATTCCAATTTACCACAACTGCTCTCAATGGTGTCCATTAGTCTTTGAAAATTTTCTCTTGTGTATGACAGACTATTAGGCATCACGACTCTGATGGGTATCTTGAAACCAACATGTCAAAACCAGACCTTGGTCTTTCTCTTTGTTCTCAAACTTGCCTTGCTCATGACCTGGTTCCTAGTACTTTCAACTCAGAAAGTCAATGTACACACTTCGGTTCTTTTCTTCCCCACTCTGACATCCACTCATTTTTGTAGATTCTGCCATCTCGATGCCTCTCAGTGTTCTCCTCTTGCTTTTGCTTCTTTTCCCTCACATGGCTGAAGTCTCCATTTTTCTTGCTTGTGAAAGTAGTTCCTATTTTTCTGTTTCTTTTGTCTATTCTTTAGAATAGAGAAAGTGTGTTTCTGTACCATTTATCTATTGCAGCGATGGGGTTGGAAGGCAGAGCCGTGCACACGCTAGGCCCGTGCTCTAGCCCTGAGTTGGACCCTCAGCCCCTCCGTTGCTCTTACACTTGGATTACTCTTTCCTTGCCTGTGCTTTGTAAGAGTTCCTGCATCCTATGAAGGCAGGCCAACGTTTCCTTTCTTCGCTCCCTGCTGTGGTACACTGATTGGATTAATGTCCCTAATTAGATGACCTTCCTGTGTCTATGCCTCATTTCCTGTTACTTGATGGGTCCTTCCAAAATTGGCACTGGACTTAGTCTTTGACCTGCCAATGAGACAGTGATAGGTTGGCACAAGCAGAAACCTAAAAGAAAGCATGGGCAAATTTTTTTACTTTTCCCTCTTGATCCTCTGCATTTTTTCTGAGGATCCTGCTGGAAAATGAAATACATGGAAAAATGAGCCAAGCCAACCTAGGAGACCCAGCCAAAGTTTTCTCAACTCTTATGGTTGATACATTGTGTCAACTTGGGGAGTCTAGAGGTCTAACTAAGTAACTCAGCAGTTGAAAATCTTGGGGTAAATAGGATATGCCCTACCCTTGTGGGATGTTGTTTATGTTTATTTGGGAAGCTTTAAAGGTTAACTGTGTGATTCAGGAGGAAGCCAGGGTGCTTACTTTGTAAACATCCTGAGCCTGTGGAAGAGGATGGCATGGAGGTTATGTGAGAAGTACATGCCCCCTGGGTGGGGGTAGGCTGTTTACAATGTAGGAGAGAAAAGGAGGCTGCTTGCTGCCGTTCTGCCCTTTTGCTTGTGGTATTTGCTGGGCTCTGCTGCCGTGAACAGTTTGCCCTCTGCCATGTGCCATTCTGCCTCAGAACCAGCCAAGTAAGGACTGAAACCTCCACAAACTGTAAGCTAAATAAACCTTTACTTCCTTCATTTTGGGTGTTGGATATTTTGTCTCAGCAACGAGAGAAAAGTAACCAAGACACCAACTAACCATCTAATGTACGACAGCAGATACATAATTAAGCCACCCTGAGATCAGAATCATTAGGCTGATCTTTGAACTTGTGAAATATCATAAATGGGTGAAGCTTTGTGTCTTAGGTTTGGGGGCATTTTGTTATGCAGCAGTAGTTAGGTTTTACATACACTATGCTATTTTCTAAAATATAGCCATAGAACTTTGTACATGCAGTTATTATAAGCATTTATTATATCAGACTCTCTTGCTGAACTGAATCCCTTTAAGTCAATGACTTCATTTTTGTATGCCCAAGATCTAGTTCATAACCTGGTACACAGTAGGTACTCCATACAATTTTACAGTTCTTTTTATTTACTTTATTTACTTTTGTCTTTTTGAGGCGGGGCTTCACCAGGAAGTTTAGGCTGGCCTTGAACTCACAGTGATCTTCCTGCCTCAGCCTCTTGAGCGCGAGTGCTGGGATTACAGGTGTGTGCCACCATGTCTGTCAATTTTGCAATTCTTTGAAGCTTAGCAAGACCATCTGTCTCAGTGAAGATTGTGCAAGAAAGGCTTCTATAGATGTTTTAAAAATTAAGGTTTATTCTGAAATGTTTTTTTCTTTCAAATCTAATATTTGGAGATGAAGCACCTTCGTTGAGGACAAGCAGCAGGGTTTTTAGGTCAAGTTTAGGGTATGTGACTTCCCAAGGGGTGGGGGAGGTGCTTGCATCCAGGTTAGGAAGAGTGGAGGGACTTAGAAGGTGGGGCACACTGAGCAATTGCTGCAACTCTTCATTTCCCCTTCACTGTCATAGTGGTAAAATCTGTGGTACTGTACTTTAACCATCTTTTTCCTCTTAGAAAACTCAAACCAAGTTTCACAGAGAAAACTCCACAGGCAACACTGGCTGTTGTTTTCATGCAGAGAAGTGAAAATGATTAACTATTTCTGAATTTTTTTTTCTCCAGGATGCGTGTGCATATATTTGGCAGTCTACAAATCTTTAAAGAAACCTTGAAGTGTCACAGTATCTTAGTCTGCTTTGTGCTGCTATTACATAATACCATAAACTGTATAATTTATAGAGAAGATAAGGTTGTTTCTTACAGTTCTAGTGGCTGGAAGTCCAAGGTTAAGGAGCCACATCTGGTGTGGGACTTCTTGCTGTGTCACAATGTGGAGGAGGACATCATATGCTGAAAGAGGAAGCATGCCATCTCTGACTGCTCTTTCTCTTTGTAGAAAACTATTCATCCCACCATGAGGGCCACACTTTCATGACTTATCTAACCCTCATTACCTCCTAAGGGTCCCGCCCAAGAATATCATCAAGATACGAATTTGGGCATTAAGTTTCCAGTGCATGAATTTTGGGGGGACACGTTCAAACCACAGAAAACAGTGATTTTTAAAAATGATACATTTAACATGTGTAGCCATCATATTGTCTCCCTAGTAACAATATGAGAGAGTAAATAAAACCCCAAATGTACAATAGATATTATGAAAGGAAAAGAAATTGCTCAAAGGAAGGAACAATGGGGATGAGTGAAAGGAGAAAAAGAAAGAAAAAAGCAAGGGGAAAAATACATAGGAATAGCTGGGACAGTTGTACTGCTGAGGTCTGTTGGTTTATTGAAAGGAACAGTTAGTGCTTAAATTTTTTTCTGACTAATTTTGCATGCTTATATCTGGTAATCTGAACCACTGATTTGAAGACAGCAATATGCAATATAACAACCATTGGTGAATTCCTACCATCTTGTTTAGTGAAGCTCAGTATTGTTTCTGATGTTTTTCATTAACATTTCTTATTCTCTTTAATGGTTTGATTAACCTTACATTCTTACAACTGGTAATCTGAGCAACTCCATTGGAGAGAACAACCACTGTTAATTCCCATCATTGTGTTTTGAAACCCTGTATCATTTTTATGTTCTTTGGTTTGTTTTGTTTATGTCTATGTTGTTTTGTTACTGTTTTTTTTTCAACTGTTAGAAAAGAAACGTTGAAGTATCACCTTGAAGTGACATTTAAGCATCACCTCTGCCTCTTACTGATTCATAGCCTGCCTGGCAGAACACTGCACATCAAGTAGGCATTTAGCAAGTTCATTTACCATTTCTCAGCCAGCCCTGCCTCTTCCCCTTTAAGATTTTTGAAACATTAGACATTCCTATCTCCAATCTCTTTGGCACCAGAACTGGCACAGTATCTGCTACATATTGACACTGGGACATTAACTAATGGCATCATCTGGAGATGAACAAGTGTGTTCACGAACTTCATTTGTTCACAGGCTTCTATTGCCAAGGTTAATTGCTTGTTTAAGTAAATGCATCCGACTTGAATAGCAACTGAAGATGTTTTGGGATAGTTTAAGTATTGAATTTCACATGCAGTGACCAAAGGAAATTCAGGTTAATGTCCTGAAAACTTTTAATCAATAGAGAAGCCTTTCCTTACAGAAAGAAATTGGCCCTAGCACTAGATTAATAAAACATTCAAGGGTCAGAAACTCAAATGCCCACAGGAGCCAGCTAGGTAACAAAAAAGAGTTAAATGAATAGGAACTGTGGTGAATTGGAGTGAATTGGGGTTTGGCCACTGGGCCAATCCCTTCCTTATCAGATCATTGAATTTTCACAAGAAATTCAGATTTTATTTAAACATAAAATTTGAGTCTAATTGCCAATGACTAACTCAAGAATATAGATCATTCTTTGGGCTATCAGTTTGCTTCCTCTAAGCTAAGCAGAAACAGTTTATGGATTTTTCCAATTGTTCTTTCCTCACCACAGAAATAAACCATTATTTTGTTTTGACCTGTGACAGCAGCATCACAGAGTAGAATGAGAAATTACCTAGGGGACACCTGAAGCTGAGTTCCAAGCAGACATTATCTATTGAACACATGAATGTCTTTGAATATATTTGCTTCCTGTAAAAACAGTGCTTGCTATAAAAACACTACAATTTTTGTTGGAAATGGTTGGGAAAACACTACCTTTTGTGAGTGACAGGGGATCAGAGATGTAGGAACTTGAACTCAAGGATATCCTTCTCGCAAGGATGGTTAAGTTCCACAGCTCAGAGGTTGAAAGGACCTTGAGGAAACTGTAGGATGGGACAGCTATGAGAATTCAAATCTTATCCCAAGGAAAATACCTACTTATCATCTTCCTTACAAGTTATGTCTACAGATTGTTAGTGGGGAGGTAAGTGTTGCAGTATACTTGTGTACAGTGCTCTCTTTCCTGGTCCACACTGATGTCACCAGGGTGTGGTCTGTAACTGTGGCTGTGTCCCCATAGTACCTTCTCATTGGCCTGGTCATGCTGTTCCCTTCCCCTGGATCTTTCCCTGCTTCTAGGCTCCAAATGTTTTATGCTTCCTTCCCTTAGTGGGGCAGAGTTCCTTGTAATTTGTCAGTGACCATTCTACACTAAATTTAAATATGGTCTGAATGTTATTTTAGCATGCTTGGACAAGAATGCCAAGACTCCATAAAAGGCAGTACAGTTCAGATATTAGAATGTTTACATCTTACTTCTTTCCTTTTGGTGACAAGGGAGTTGGTTGGGAAATGGCTGAGATGAGTGAGAACAGTCAGCTCAGGGAATACACTTCTTTTATTAATCAGCCAAAGATCCTTTGTCCTAGTAATCTATTGCTGATGTCCGAAAGCGTATTTCATGAGCTTCATCTTACGGTTTCTATTATTGGAAAATTTCGACTGGCTAATTTTGAAACACAGATCTATTTTTTTCTTGCAGATATGCATGCTCCACACAAATTACCCTGTGGTAGCTGTGAAACAGTTGGAGAATTCGTGTTAAGTGACCTCAAAGTCACACTTCAAGCTGTGCAACGGTCTCTTGCTAGTACAATAAAACATATATGAGTCGTGACTGGCTGCAGAGTCAGGAGTGGGTATTTTAGTGTTTTAATAAATCTGGCTCCATTAATTTTGGTGGTTGCTGTACATGTTTCTATTTTTATCTCCAGTTAGAACCACCAAGAAACCAGATTTGTGCAGATGCTTTTATAACAATGTCATTTGCAAAATCAAATCTTCAAGGAAGTAATCACACTTGCACAGTTACACATACTGTCCTATTCCTCCCTTTAATGACCACCCAAGAGCCTGGGCAGAGAGAAGGGCTGGAGGAGGAACTGAAGGAGAAAGTAATGAGGACACAGAGCTTGGATTTCACAAACAAGCCTTTTCTCTAATTGCTCCCTCCTGTCACAGCCTCTGTAGCAGCAGGGGCAGCCTCTGACCTTAGCCACTGTGGTCTACCCTGGTAACGTGAAGCCACACATATCAGCAGAGAAAGGAATGGAACCAATGTGAACACAACACACTTCATCCTGATAAACATCTAAGCCACATAATCTAGTGTGGAGACAACTGGGGACTGAGTTGTGTCCTTCAACAAAATATTTGTTGAAGTTCTAACCCACAGAACTGGAAAATGAGAAGTTACTCAGAAATAGGGTGATGCAGGTGGGGTTAGTTAAGATGAGCTCACCCTGGACTTTTGTTCCAATATGACTCAGTCCTTATAAGAAGAAAAGCACATACGTACAGGAAGAAGGCCATGTGCTGATTCAGAGGTGGGTGCTGCATCTTTATAAACCGGTGGGGGTGTCAAGGACTGCCCCAGCCACCAGAAGTGAGGAGCCATGTTGGTTTCAGAAGGAAAGTGGTTCTATTCACACCCTGTGTGTAGACATCTAGCCTCCCAAAATGTTAGAAAATAAGTTATTGTTTTAAGCCATCTAGTTTATAGTACTTGTCCATGGCAGCACTAGGGCCCTAATGTACAGACTCTGCTTCGGCTGATGGGTGCAAGGCACAGTTTTGAATTTAAGGATCTGTGATGTCTTAGACTGCTCCAAATATCTGAATTTATAGAACAAAATCTTCTGGCTTGCTCAAATGTCAGTATTTTCACACTGGGAAAAGATCAGAGATTGAGAGGCTGCACTTTAGGGTCATGGTTGGTTGGGGATGTTACTCAATCCCTTTGCTTTTCATGTTCCTGTTCTACAAAACGGTGATAACAGTAGGTTCCTCACAGAGTGGTTGCGGGGGTTGAGTGAGGTAAAGCATTAATTTGTGGTCATTCCAGAACTATTTACGGAGACATGGTCTATGCTGAATTCTTTACCAAGTGCAGAACAACAAAAAAGGAAAGGGGCAAGATAATAATAAACTCTGGCAGCAGCTCAGAGAGAGGCCAACAGGGTTTTGGAGTAGAACAGATGAGGCAGGCGTCTTAGGTAAGAAATTTAAGAACAGCTCCCATCAAGAGGTGTCACTGAGCTGATGTCAACAAGATGAAATGTTATCAGGATGAAGAGTTGGAGAAAGAGCTGGAGGCAGTGGCACATGCCTACGTACTCCAGAGGCTGACACAGGAGGATTGAGGGTCCGAGGCCAGCCTGACATACGCAGTGAGACCCTTTATAAAAAAAGAACGAGTTGGAAGGAGACATGATAGGGAGCGATGTGTGCAAAGGGCCAGAGGAGCATAGTATGTTCAAAAGTGTGTTTGGGCAAGGGATAGATGGCTTTTCTTTTGCTACTATCATAAATTACCACACATTTAGTTGCCTAAAAACATCCATCTATTATTTCATAGTGCCCGGGATTGGAGGTCTGGATACAGGTAGATTCTCTGCTTGGGGTCTCCCAAGGGCAGAGGCAAGATGTCATTAGGCTATTGCTTCCACTTTTGTATCCAGGGCTGGGGGTCCTCAGAGGTGGAATTTACGTCTTTCTTACACTACTCATGTGAGTCACTCCATTGTTAAACCAGAAATATCAGATTAAGTCCTTGTCAAGTTTTGAGTCTTATGATCTTACCTGCCTCTGCTTTTAAAGGTTCATGTGGTTTATATTGAGTCCACATGGATAATTCAGGATCATCCCTTTATTTAAAGTCACCAGATTAGCTCCTTAAACATATTTGCTGCAACATATTCATGGGTACAAAATCTCATCAGATTCATAGTCTTGGGACTGGGTCATGGAATTGCTTGATGGCAATAATACCGTCTAACAGATGCTATGATGGTTACAAAGAGGAATCTGACGGTGTGAGGTCTTGTAGGTCATAGTAAAGATTTTGGAATTCAATTTAATGACAATAATTACAGTAATTACTATTTCCCTGTGACTACTATGTATAACATCTATTTATTAGCACTAAGCGCTCTGGCAACATAAACATAATCTAATTTGATTATCCTTGCAGCCCTTTTAGGGAAATACCACTAGGCTCAATTTGTGGGTGAAGAATTTGAGGCTAGAGAGGTCAAGTGACTTACTGAAGACCACAAAGCTCCTGGCAAGTTCATAACTAAACCTGAGTCTGTTTGACTCCAAATTCCATGTGCATTTTTATTTTAAATCTCTCTACTTAGAAATGCTTTCAGGATATACAACTTTAGAGGTCTTAATAGTTACTTTTCTTACGACAAAGTCATGATTGTATAAATAGATTTTTGGTTTGACTTTTCCTGTATCTATGGGAAGTTTGATAATTCCAATTATTAGTATTATTAGGTCATTGCTGCATTTTAAGGAGATATGGGATCTCGTATATAAAATAGACACTGTCACTCAAAGGAGTATCAAAGCTTACTTAGTTTTTGATACTCTTTTCTCAGTTTTTAGTTAGCAAATTTCTAATTTTCATGAGACTGTTGTATTTCTGAATAATACCTCCAGGTTCACTTTGGATATGCCTTGATTTTTGTTGAGGGCATTGAACTCTGAAGTGTTTCCAAAGTGGGTAGGAATGGCATGTGAGTGTTCAATAATGTGGTCCTGGTGTCCACAATCTAGTCTTCTTTAAGGATTTCATTACCTGCATTGGGATGTCAGAAACTTACCCATTTTTATGTTGTGAAATATTTCATAACCTCTAGACACAATCTTCTAGACCAGGTATTATAGAGCAGCATATTTTTACTTGAGGCTAGAGAAGCGATACCACCTGTTCTTATCTCACTGGCCGACTCATTCAGCCCTGGTCCATGTTGCCAAGGACAAAGTTCTAGAGAGCTGCCTTCTATTAGTCTCTACTCCCTACCAGCTGGCTACATACAGCTGTTTCAGCACAGGAGAGGCAGCAGATTACAATTGAAGAGCCCCATTCCACATAGGAGAGGAACGTTTTCCAAGGGCCTGCGGGAAGTTGGACTCTGTTTTGCTCTAGGCAAGCAGGTGAGAGTATTGTGGGGGAGAAAGGAAGGGAAAACCTACCCCTCACTGACTGGATCTGCCTCTGTCTTGGGAGGCTGCCTGGTGTACATTGCAGAAATGGTCAACCCTGTTCCCCCAGGCACCTAATGGTATAAACTAACCCATAGTATCTGTGTATTTCAGGCCTGTTGGTGATGTTTCCCTTGCTGTCCATAGCCAGAAACACTTGCTTGGGGATATGCTGCTAGAACCCAGGGCTCCAGGAGGGAATAAGAAATGCGAGTGTACTTGCGTTGCCAAAACCCATTTCTTTGCAGCTGCAATACAGAAACAGATATCAACACATTTAAGCCATGCAGGAGGGGAAAGAATTCCACCCAGAATGAAACTTTGTTTGCCAAGTTTCTTGCTAGTCTTTCCTAGATAGGGGGTAGGAAGCATTCCCAGAAAGGGAATGCCAAATGAAGTTACAACAAACTAAAAAAGGCAGTTCGCAAGGGAGAAGGATCTTCAACAAATGAAAAAGTGTAAATGGTGGTATTCCAGCAAATTAGCTGCGAAAGAAGCCCTTAGGCAGAACTGTAAGCCATTATAATTAAGGATTTGGAAAATATCAGTATTTAATTAGAGCCTCTTTTCTCGGTGAAATGCTGTTGTTTTGCTGTAACTTCAGGTGTAAACAACTAAACATACCCATTTCAAAAATGCGTTTGGTCATAAACCTAGAGTCAATGCTAATGTTAATTTGCTTATCTTGGCTTCCTTGCGTGTTTTGTTTGTTTCTCATCAGAGCTAAATTTTAAGGGCAATTTATCTTCAGTGCCCCAATATAACCATCTCCTGTTCCCAGGCTGTGATAGGTACTTATCCTCCCAGACTGGGGACCATCCCAATAATCCAGCCCACCTCCAGGACCCTACCAAGTCACCCATAATCTAATAAGCACAGCCCCTCTACTATTAATGCATTTTTCTGGGGGTGGCTGTAGACAAGGCATTTCCAAATCTATCTCCAGTGTAATCGGATGTCTTGACAATAGGAAAATGTTTCAGCTTTATCCTTAACAACAGTAAGCATTTTAGAAATTGGTTTGTGCCACCTGAAATGCTGATTAAAACGACAACGATAATCACTCAGGGAATGCCTAGCACCCGCCATCCGTCTTAGCCTGCGCTCTCTGCACCTGTAATTCCTGACAAGAGACAAACCTTTATTCCTTTGCCTGTACAGGGATGTGTGTAACCCAGAATGTTTTCTTGCCGTGATGGAGAAGATGAGGCGTCATCAAGACTAACACTACAATTTAACGCTTCAGAGGCGCGGCGTATATCATTACTCCTTCTGTAGCCAAGCACACTAATTAATATTTATTGCACCTGTCAAGCCGGTAGCCATGGCCAATCCATTCCTGTGGCACTTCAATGGGGCACTGGACACCATATTTCTCCTTGGCAGACATGTTTGGGTCATCAACAAAGACAGAAGCCCCTTTCCCCAGCGAGGCATCGTAAACTCTGTCCTTTCTCTTGTGAAATTAAACCGTTAATTCTATCGGTGTTAATTTTTATCCTTGCCGGGAATAACCGCTGAGAAAGATAAGCAAAGGATCGGCGAGGTCGGGGAAAAAATGAGAACAGCAACAGATTCAGGGTCAGCTGTCTGATGTATTTATGAGAACGAGGACTTTTGGAGCTCACGGCCTTTCTTTATCAGATGCCTCTTAAATGTTACAGACATGTGGGGGGAAAGACGGCTATAAATCCTCATGAAGTTTAATCAGAAGTGGCAGACCATCTAAGAGCAGGCGCCTTATTAACACCGTTCGGCTTCCAACTTTGTTTAGTACTGTCAACAGAACTCCATCACCAACAGGTAGCTGGCAATGGAATTAATTAAGCGAGAGTGAAAGCACAGATGAATTCAGATACTGCACCTACAACCAGGAATTTGGCACAGGGAGCGGAGAAGTTTGTACATCTGATGGCGTGAATCATTCTATAGTGCATCTGAGTAAGCCCAGCACGGCTGTGGAACCGAGTTTACTAAAAAAGTTTAATTAGAAGAACATGTAAACTGTACCAGAGAAAAGTAGGGCACCAAATGCTGCTTTATTTATTTTATTTTACTTTTTTTCTTTTTGCTAATTCTATCAGGAACACCTGTGTCACTAGACACTGCATAACCCAAACTGCCAAGTTTTTGACTAAGGGGAGGAAAATCCACGAACTTTCCAATGAAGATGATCTAGGCCACTGGATTTGTCCTTTGAAATAATTACTCCTCCCTTGTGGATGATGTTATGACCGATGATAATAACAAAGCAAAAATAACAATAATAATAAAGAATCCAGCATACTCTGAGCTGGTGTAATGTCCTAAGTCCTGAGCACTTTATATGCATTATCTCATTTACTTATTTATTTAGTTTTGGTGCCAGAAATCAAACTCAGGACCTCATGCTTGCCAAGCAGGCACTGTGCCACTGAGCTGTATCCCTGGCCCACGTTATCTCATTTAATTCTTGCAATGTTATGAAGCAGGAATTATGGGTTCCACTAAACAGATGAGGAATTGAGGTATGGATGGAGTTTTGTTACCAGGGTCAACCAGGTAGCTTTGGTAAACTCCAAAGCTGTCCTATTTCCTTTTCTCTCAGACATAGGCTTTATTGGAGAGCAAGGCAGGGTGCTAAGGGAAGAACCCGTTTCTGTGAGTGATCAGCATCTCTGCAGTCTCCCTGTTGCTTGTCCTCTGGCTCCTGTTCGGGTCATTGCTTCATCTTGACCATGTCTGAACTCACAGAACCGATTCTACTTTCCTTTTACTGTGACTGTCCCAATCTTTCCTTCAGGTCCTTGATGGCTTCTGCTGTTCCGCTTGCTCATGGTCCGCTCTTGTCCTTTAGTGAGACCGTGAGACTATGGGAGTCTTTCCTCCCCTTCCCTTTTCTTTTCTTCCTTTTTCTTTCCATTGTTCTCTCTTTCTTTCCATTCCATTTATTTTTCCACATTGTTTTCTATTAGTGATTATTGGTTATGCACATGAATGGATTTTGTTTTGACGGACACATGTACATAGAATTCTTTAATCATTCTCTCAAGCTGCCCCTTAGTTTCACATTTTTGGGGGGTTCAGTGTATAATACACTCTGATCATTTTTGTCTCCTTTATTACCTACCCTTATACGTTTCCCTAATTCCTTTCCTCTGTCTGATAAAAGTCTCTCTTTTACTTTCTTATCATACTTTTTTGGATTCCCCAAGTTAGGGAGAACATTTGATATTTATCTTTCTAAGTCTGGCTAATTTCACTGAATGTGATCATCTCTAGTCATCCTTTTTTTTTTCTGCAACTGACAAAATTAAATTCTTTTGTTATAGCTGAATAACACTCTATTGTATATATGTACTGCATCTTTTTTTAATCCCTTCATCTGTTGATGGGCATCCAGCCTGGTTCCCTATCTTGGCTATTGTGAATTGTGCTGCAGTGTTTAGATATTTCTGTAGTATGCTGTCTTTCATTCTTTGGGGAATAGTCCAAGGAGTGACATAGCTGAACCAAATGGTAGCCTATGTTTAGGTTTTTGGGAAACCTCTATTCTGATTTCCATAGTAGCTGTACTAATTTATAGTCCCACGAGCGGTACAGAAATTCCTTTGCCCCCACATTCTCACCAGTGTTTATTATTTTATGTTTTCTTGATGACAGCCATCCTAACTGGGCTGCGATGGAATCTTATTGTAGCTTTGATGTGCACTTCTCTGCTGGCCAAAGGTATTAAGAAGTACACATGGCCAATAGATATATGGGAAACGAGCCTTCCATTTTTTATTCCATTTCTCTCTCACTTATTGATGAGCTTAGCATATCCATCTAGGTGATGTCTGTGACATTTTAAATTCTCCATTTTTCAGTGCATTGTTGCAGTATGTTCAAACATAACTATCTGATGATGAGTTTGGGGCTGGTGGCACTGCCACAGGAAGTCACTTTAGCAATATGTTATTCCAGTGTGAATTAATGGTGCCTTTTTTGAGCTGATAGTGTCTTCATTCGAAGGTAAGTTCTTAAAAGTGAGCCTAAAACAAAGAAAACCATAGCACTGCAACTGAGGCCCCTGAGCTTCTGAATTAGAACTCATTATTGGGCTGGCCAGTCACCTAACACCTCAGCCTTGGACTCCTCACCTTCACGATGATGTTCTAAAGATAAGAGCAAGAGGTTTAGCATGTTGTTTTCTAAAGTGCAGTCCCCCTGGGGACATAGTGGAAAAGCAAATTCCTGGGGTCACCGCACTTTCTGGATCAGAAATTCTGGTGATCTGCATAATAGCAAACCCTAGGTGCATGGAACGCTGCAGTGTTCGGAGACCGCTATGCGGCCTATGTTTACTTCTCCTGGATATGGGAGTGTTTCATGCTGAGTGTTGTGCATCCGTTTTCCTTATGGATGATGACCATGGACGGCAGCTTGTCCTCCCTCTGCTGCACCCTCCGTGTCTTGAGTAGAGAGATTGGCTAGCTTTCCTCTCCAGGGCGAAATTTCTCCTGGGACTCTCAGTTCCATTCCTCGTTCCATTACTTGTTATCCTACTGTCTCCTGTTTCCTTGTGCAGTTGTTGTGGAAATTGTAAGATCCTTTGGGTAGGGGCATAATTCTATGCCTTGTGGATTTTCTGCCTCGCGTTTTATTCTTAGTGATAAAAATTACTGAAAACTTTACTTGATTACTGCCTCACAGTGAGGAAAAAAGAAATCTCTTACAATTTCTTTGCTAAGATCTGACAAAAGATTATTGCCATGTTAGATCATTCACCTGTGCAAGGCAAAGATTTTACTTATGTCTCTAATGTTTCTTCCTTAATGTATTTAGAAAGACATGAAATTAGCATTAAATCCTAAATATGGACTTGAACTCTAAACAAGAATTGGTGGCATTTCCTTTTATTCATTTGCCATATTTAACTCAACCCTGGAAGAATGGCTCATGCGTCATTTTCTCCTCATCTCTGCCTCACCATTGAGTAAAGTGTTTTGAATTAATTCTGCTAAATTATTAATAGTTCATGATTGGAAAACATTCCAGTCTTGGAGCTTATGTTTCATCATGCACTGTGTGGTAATCTGGTGGGTTTCAGGCCTGTAAATGAATCAGCTTCTACTGCTTAGGTGAAAGGTGTGGCCTCCAGCCTATCCCCTGCGACATCTCATGAATTGCACAATGGTGTCCATATTATAGTATTCATGTGATCAGAGTAGCTGCCTGAAAATCAAATGGTTCAAATTAGAGCATGCAGTGGGGTCATTTGTTTACTCAACAGAAGGACATCAGGGAGTCTGTTAGGCTTAGAAATTTGATGAGATTGTGAAAAGGGACAGAGACCTTGGAGATGGGTTTACAGTCTGGTGGTGGGGAGGACAGGCATTAATTAATCAAAAATCAATGGGATAAATGTCAAATGATAGCCAGATATGGTGGTATATGCTCAAAATCCCAGTACTCTGGGAGGCTGAGGTGGGAGGTTTGCAAGTTCAAGCCCAGCCTGGGCAACTTAGTGATTTAGCAAGATCCTGTCTGAAAAATACAAAGGGCTGGAGATTTAGCCCAGCATGAAGGCTCTGGGTTCACTTCTTAGTCTCTCTCTCTCTCTCACACACACACACACACGCACACACACACACACACACACACACACACACACACCCATGCATGCAGTGCAAAGACAAATGACATCATGACACCTGTGATAATTCTTACCAAATAAAGGAGACAGATGTAAAGTGTGGGCACATATGTCAGGCATACCAAACTAGTCTTCCTTGGGAAGTGATGTTTCTACCCAGGTGAGGCAGGAATATGATACAAGGGTAGGATAGATGGGAAGAAGCATTTCAGGCAAAAGAATGGCATATGCAAATGCCCTGTGGTAGGAGATCAGAGAACAGGGAGAGCCTCTGAAGATCTTAAGCAAGGGAGAATATAAATAAGTTTATGTTTTGGCTAAACCACATTTTTTGCCATGTAGGATGTGGATTTTCAGAAGTCAGAATGAATGTGGGCAGACAATCCAGGATTTTGTTTTCCTTGCAGTACTGGGGATTGCCATCAAACTATACCCCGGTCCTTTTTACCTTTCATTTTGTGACAAAGTCTAAGTTGCTAAATTGATCAGACTGAGTTTGAACTTCTGATCCTCCTGCCTCAGCCTCCCAGAGTACTGAGATTATACATGTGTGCCACCACACCCTCCAACTGATTGTTTCAGAACTGATAGTACAGAGGAGCTGGGTGGAGGGGAAGCAGGAAAGGTGGGAGCGTGAATGTAGGGATAGTTATGCTGTAGAAATGACAGGGTGGTGATAGGTAAGGGCAAAACAGGCAGTCCTCAGACTCTGGTGCACAGGAGGGCTCACTGAGCTGAGGGATCCCTTACAGAGAATTAGGTTTTCCGGTGAAGGTCCTCTCTGCCTTGGCTGATTGAGTGTGATAAGCCAAGGACATAACTGGATATATGGGTCTGGGGCTCAGAGGACCATCTGAAAGGGAGCAGAGACATTTGAGATTGTATTAGAATGTATGTGGTGAGGTAGCCAGATATGGACGTGAAGATGAAGATCTAGAATCCAACTTTAAGGAACAGCATTTAATGTGTAGGTGGAGGAGAAGCCAGAGAAGGAATTGACAGGAGAAGAGGAAACAAGGAGAGTGAGAGATACTGCGGAAGCCAAGGAAAGAAAGTATTTAAAGAAAGCACAAGAGCCCAACAGTGTCAAAGTGTGCCGAGGTGAGGCCAGTAAGTCCAGTGGGTCCAAAGCCATCCGCGCTTCAGTGTATTTGTCACTGGACTTTGGGGAAACAATGAACAATGATGAAATAACTGTCCCCAGAGAATGACCTACTGGTGTGTCATCTAGGTTCTACCTCCCCCGAATCTACTCCCTTTACCCCGGAAAGGGAGGGAAAGATGTCTATTAAGGTACAGAATGCAATGGAACACTCAGCCACTTTATCTTTGACAAAGGGGCCAAACGTGTTCCCTGGAAGAAAGATAGCCTGTTTAATAAATGGTGCTACATCGCCACATGCCAAAGACTAAAACTAGACCCATGTCTATCACCATACACTTAACTAAAGTCAGAATGGATCAATGGTCTAAATATTAAAACAGAAACACTAAATCTATTGAAGATAAAGTAGGTGGAAATCTTGAAAACATAGGGGTAGGAAGAAAGTTCATGAACAAAAATCAAACTGAATGAGAAATACTTCGAAGAATCAACAACTTGGATCTCCTCTTATTGAAAAGTTTTTGCACATCAAAAGAAAACACCAACAGGGCAAAAAGAAAGTCCATGAATTGGGAAAAAATTTTAGCCAACTGCCCCTCAGCCAAAGGACTTCTATATAGAACATATAAAGATTTTAAAAAAATCAAACCCCCAAAATTCAAAGACCCAATCCATAACTGGGCTTCTGAGATGAATACACACTTCTAAGATGAAGAAATACTAATGGTGAATAAATATATGAAAAAATGTTGAACATCATTGGTCATTTAAGAAATGCAAATTAAAAGAACACTGAGATTTTTATCTCACCCCAGAATGAATGGCTAGAAATCAACCAAGAACAAATGCTGGAGAGCCTGTGTGGGAGAAGGGACACTTCTCCACTGCTGGTGGGAGTATAGATAGGTGAAAGCACTGTGGAAATCAATGTCGAGATTCCTCACAAAACTAGGACTGGAAGTCCCACTTAACCCAGCTATTCCCCTTCTGGGTATTTTTCCAGAAGAATTACAAACATCATACCACAGTGGTATATGTGCACCCATGTTTATAGCAGCACAGTTTGTCATAGCTAAATCTTGGAAAAACCCAATGCCCATCAACTGAGGAATGGGTAAAAAAGATGTGGTATTTTTATACGGTGGAGTGTTACTCAGCTATAAAGAGACAAACTCAAGGCCTTTATAGGTAAATGGATGTAACTAGAGACCATACTCATAAGTGAAATAAATCAGATCCACATATGTAAACATTATAGTCTCCCTAGTGTAAGAACCTGAAAGAGTAAATGAAACCCAAAATGTACAGTAGATATTATGAAAGAGAAAGAAATTGCTCAAAAGAAGAAACAACTGGGATGAGAGAAAGGAGAAAAAGAAAGAAGAAAGGGAAGATTATATATATATATATATATATATATATATATATATATATGTAGGGGGGATACTGTATTGCTGATGTCTAATGGTTGGTTTATTGAAAGGAACAGTTAATGCTTTATTTTTTGACTAATTTTGCATGCTTATATCTGGTAATCTGTAGTCTTTTTTTTTTTTTTTTGCGGTACTGGGGATCGAACTCAGGACCCTGCGCTTGCTAGGCAAGCGCTTATTCCACTGAGCTATATCCCCAGCCCATATATATCTGGTAATCTGAACAGCTATTTTGAAGACAACCATATGCAATATAATAACTATTGTTGAATTCCTATCATCTTGTTCAGTGAAACTCTATCATTTACAATTTTTTCATTTGTTATTTTTTGTTGTTATTTTTTATTCTCTTTAATGGTTTAACCAATACTGCATTCTTACACTTGGTAATCTGAGCAACTTTGTTGAAGATAATATGTAGTATAACAACCACTGTTAATTCCTATCATTCTTGTTCTGAAACCCTATGTAATTCTTATTGTTTTGCTATGTTTTGTTCTTGTCTGTGTTGTTGGCATTTTGCTATTGTTCTTCTTTTTATTCTCTTTAAAATTAAAAAAAAAAAGAATCTAAGGGAGCCCACACAGATGCGAGCTTTAGAAGCAGCAACAGAGTTTTAATTCTGACTCTAGCACTATGTAGCTTAAGCGAATTTGTTGATCTCCTTAAATTTTAGTTTCTTTATCTGTAAGACACAGATGTGCCTTTCTGGTGGTTGTGCTTAAAGATAAATGTATCAAAAGTCTAGGAAGATAGAGCAAAAGTTAATATATAATTGTTCAACCAGTAAATAAATGATAGATTTAACGCAAAGAAATGAAGAAATCCATGTATTAGCAGGATGACTATCTGTGTATATAAACATAAGTATAAATGTGAACATGTGTGCATATAATATGAATGAGTTTATACCTGATGAATGACCTCAAAGAATGACCACTGTTGCTCCCTGGAAGGCAGTTGCTAATGGTATGCTACGGAGCTCTGTCCTCCGCCCTGGGTACATGAACTTTTCAATGATGTCTTCGGTGAGTAGAGCAACAGTTTTGTGAAATGTTTAGATGATCAGATGATCTGAACTTGGAAATGGTAATAAATATATGCCATGACAGAGTAAAGATTGAAAAATCAAAAATCAAAAACCAAAAACCAAAACCACAATCAAAACCAAAACCAAAACAAATGGTCTGCATCAAATCACATAAAATTTAATAAATGCAAAGAGAAAGTTCCACTCAAGTCTAATAAACTGCACAGAGTCATGACATCACAATGCACCTTTTGGTAAGAGGTTTAAGGTTTAAGTGGACAGTGAGTTCAAGGCAAGACCAGGGTGAGTGAAAGCCATGGCAGATAGTGTTGTAACCTATGTAATTCCAATTTCCCTTTTGGTTTTGGACCCTCAGTCAGACCACATTTCTCAAGTTCCTTGTGACTATATTTTTGCCAATGAAACATGAAGAGAAGCAATGTTGGTTTCTTGTGGGCCATGACAAGCACCACATCTTCTCCAGCTTTCACTTTTCTCTTGGTTGAGGGTCAGATCTAGTAGGGATATTGAGGCTCTGGGAGATGCCATGAAAGTGTCCATGAAAGACTGTGTACAGCTGAATACCTCCTCCACCCTTGACTCTGGAGCTAGCACCCTTGACTCCACACCGCTAGCAAGCGAGGAGCAAACAAAACTTTAAAGAGTTAAAGAGGAGATTTGGGATAGTTACTGTGACTGCCACAATTATTTTGACTATAAAGGAAAACCACAAAAAAGAAAAGCTGGACAGAATTGCTGCCATGTTCATTTACATTCATAGAAGCACAGTACTTAGAAGAGTGGGAAATGATACTCCAGCAGACACTTATTCAAGGTGTTAAATGCCTTCACCAAGTTTGTGCGGTCTACTACAGAGGTGTACACCAAACCTGGAGTGTGGGCTTCTTAGTTTTTCCCAACAAAAGATGGACACATAGGGGGAATTCTTGGCACAAGGTAAGCACTCAATAAATATCCATCAAATGAACAAATATTGACATATGTACACACTCGGTGATATGATCACAAGACAAGGTGATAAGTTGAATCCACATCCTTTATAAGATGGTTGGAAGAGCTGGAATTATTTAGCCAGGAGAAAAGAATACAGGAGACATGTCATTATTTTAAAAATTATATTTTAGCAGAGATTTTCAACTTGTTTTGTCTTCTTAGACTTTATAAAATGCAAATTAAAAAAGAATTTTGTGAATGACAGGGTCCTATCCTTCCCTAGATCTCCTTTCCCTCCTTTGATTTTTTCTTTTGTGTTCTTTTGAAACTACTCTTTGAAAACTGAAAAATGAGCCCCTTCCTCCTCTCATGAGGAGCTGTCTCTTTTTCAAGCTCTATATCAACACAAATCTGGCCTTTCTACCTCTGCAGTATGGTAAGCCTTTATTTGCTCTTTTGTCTAATTTCTTATGTTATTTTTGAACTAAAAATAATTTTGTAGAAAAAATGTTGAAGCACTTGTCTAAGACCCTACTATGTGGAAGTAGAATAAATAGGTTGAAGTTATGGTAAAATGTTTGTTTGTTGTATGATACCAGTGTATGGAAGTCTCTCGCATCAAAGATGTTCAGAGGAGAAACACCTTTATTAGCATTGCTAGTGTTTAAGTAAATAATTAGTGATTGTCACTTGGGTATATTATGGAGAAGATGCAAGTATTAGATGGATACTGGGTGAGTTTCCCCTTAAAATCCTTTATATGCTTAAGGCTCTATGTCTACACAGTTCTAACTTTTTATTACTTATCATTTTAGTGGTATAAAATTACAGAGTACAGTGTCATAATTTGATACTTTTGTATAGTGAGTAGTGGTCCAATCAGGGGTACTTAATGTTTTTTAAAAGAGTTGTTCTTTAAATTTTTTCATTCACATGAAATAATTCTACATATTTATGGAGTGTGGTATGGTATTTGAATATGTATATGAAATATACTGATAAGATCAGGGTGGTCATTTTCATTTCCTTATTGTTACTGTGTGGCATTTGAGCTCCCATCTTCTAGTTATTCATAAAGTACCTGACAGATTATCATTCTATCTTGCTAATATTTTGGTGTACTTTATCCAATCTCCCCTCTTCCCCCCTCAATCTTTTCATCCTCTAGCAATCACTATTTATATATTTGGGTTGTTTTTTTTTTTAATTCACACATGAGAGAGAATATGCAGTATTTTTTCCTTCAATGTTTGACTTATTTCAGATCATAATATCCTCCACTTTTATCTCCTTTGCTGCAAATGATAGGGTATCATTCTTTTTACAGCTGAATAATATTCCACTGTATATATGTCCCACATTTGGTTTATTTGTTCTTCTGTTGATGGATATCTAGGTTGTTTGCATGGTTCTATTTTAAATCTCATCAAGATAAAGTCTGTGTGAGAATTAAACATAATTTGTTTTGGGCCACATGTGATTTGTCTACAGCAAGAGGAAAAATGGCATCCATCTTCCAAATAGTAGGCATTATTCAGTTCCTTGTAGAACTGGGATTGTTAACACCCCCCAAATATCATCTCAAGTTTGCTAAATGGGATTGCCTGATTATTTTACACCATGAGACTATATTTACAGGATGGCTTTATTTTGTAAGTCATTCTCAATCACTAGAGTATTTTTAACTGAAGCTCAGTTGACTTGAAATCTATTGTCACATTGTATTGTGTTGCAGTGAGTATCTATAAAGTGCCAGGATCTCTGCTGATTACAGGCGCTTTTAAGGAAGTTCCATTCTAGTCTGTTGAAGTCACTTCTGCCACTGAAGCCAACAAAGACCCAGAGTATGAACCTAACTCTGTAAACACTATAGTTTTTAGGGAAACAGCATCTCTTTCTGTGTTTCCATTTGCCAATTGGAGGTACCACACATGGTTTTCCCAAAAGAGATTGTTATATTTGAATAAGTATTGTGTCAAAGACTTGGTTCCCAGCATGGTGCTAGTGAGTGACAGTAGGACATTCAAGAGATGGGGCTTAGTTGGAAATCTGGGCAGAAGGGGGTTGCAGGAGGTGCTAGGGCCCTGAAACCTCCTCTCTCTTGCTTTTGCTTCCCAGCTACCAGGAAGTGAGCAGTTTTCTCTGCTATGAGTTCCTGCCATGATGCACTGCCTCGCTGTACCCAAAGCAACAGGCCAAATGTCCATGGATGGAAGTCACCAAACCTGTGAGCCAAAAATAAATCCTTGCTCCTGAAAACTTGATTTTCTCAAGTATTTGTTGTAGCAGTGAAAGGCAGACTAACACAGGGATACTGTGAAGCTAAAGAGAACATGTAAAATTGCTTGGAGTTTTTAGAAAAGAAAAAAAAAGAAAGCTTGGACAGTACAGTTAGCGATTATATCCATGATTCTTTAAAAAAAAAAAAAAACACTTGCAGTCCACTTGGAAAGGTGGACCTGACTTTCATGGTTTTTACATCAGAGTCATTTATCTGCTCAGTCAACTACAACATGAATGTGGTAGACCTAAAACATTCAGGATTCCCTTTATTACTATGCTAATATGTGTAAATTAGAGATCATTACTTAAAACCAATTATTTGTGTGAGGGTGAGTTGGTTGAGTGGCTGGTAGTTAATAAAACCAAGAAAGACCACAAAGGAGAACTTGGTGGAAATTTCCTCGTGGCACAATTGTGCCAGGGATACAGACATGGGAATACTCAGCATGGTGTGTTCTTCTTTAAGGAAGGATATATATTTAAAAGAAAGTTGATGAGGATTTGGGGGAAATATTTAGATCATTTTCATGGAGCCCCTGACATTCCAAAAGGCTGTTAATCCCTCTGAAACTTTTAATGCCTTAATATGTTCTGCAAATACTTTCTGAGTAAACACTAGGAATGAATAAATTGAATTTTAAAGCGAATTCTTCATTTTAGTCACAGTTGTCACGCATTCTATTTCAAATACCACTCTGGCAGAAAAAGCTCTGGTTTGAGGGAAACAGCAGAGAGTGCCACCTAATGTAATGAAATCAGCAGGGCTCCAGGCTCTCCGCAGTCTCCTCATTTGCTCCGCTAAGGAGGGCTTTGTTTCCGCTCCAGCAACACTTGCGGTCCTCAGAATGTGTCAGGTCCTTTGCTGGGCGTGAGGGACACAAAGGCTTGGGTGACACAGAGCCCCTGCCTCAGAGGAGCTCACTGGCCATAGCTGCTGGGAAGTTTATCCGATGCCCCAGTTCTGAGCTTAGAGTGAATTTGAGGCTAGATTAGCCAGGAACATCCTGTGGACAGTTACTTGCTTTTGATTACTCATTTCTTGAACCTTTTTCTTTCTTAAAGATAATTGTCTTCAGCTATGAATCCCATAGATTTTCATGTAGCCCATTCAGGAACATGCACACCAAATCGTTAAATCCAAACAACGGGCCTTTTGACATTCATGTTGCCCAGGGGAGCATCCTGTATTTGGGGCATATTAATTTCCCCTCCTGTGGGCTACTCCCTATATACTCAAAGTTTTTAGCTGATAGAAACTGGATTGTGTTCCTCCCCAAATTCCCTTGTTGACATGCTGACCTCTATGCCTTAGAATATGAGTATTTGGAAGTGGAGTGTTTAAAGAGGTCATTAAGGTCAAGGGAGGACATATGGGTGGGTTCTAATCCAGTATCACTGGTGTCTTTATAGAGACACTAGGAAAACTGGGAGAGAAAAGGCCACCTTAGGATGCAGTGAAAAGATGGCTACTGGACTGCCAGAGAGAGAAAAGTCCCCACTGGTACAGCTACATCTTGGAAATGGCTTATCTGTCCCTCCATAGGGGAAAGCATAGATGAAATATGGAATGTATGCCTGATGGAGCACTACTCTGCCATAAAGAGTGATAAAACTTGACTCATTTGTAGGAAGATGGATGTACCTTGAGACCAGCATAGTGAGTGAAATGAATCAGATGCACAAGTTTAAACAGCTCATGGTTTCTTTTATATGAGAATCCCAAAATGTAAATTAATTAAAGAGCAAAATAAAAGGTAGACCATAGGAAACAGGGAGACAGATCTTTCATAAATGGGAAGGGAATCAAGAGATGGAGGGAGGGGTGAGGGAGGGCAGGGAAAGGGGACATTAAAAAAATGAATCTGTGAACTCCCTATAGCGATGTAATCATTATGCACTGCAGTCATGAACTAATAACAATTTTAAAAAGACAAACTGGCCTCTGGAGGCAGCAGATCTTCCAACAACTTGATCTGGGACTTCCAGCTTCTACAAATGTTAGAAAATACATTTCTGTCATTTAAGCCATCCAGCCTGTGGTACTTTGTTTCAGCACCTTGAGAAGACTAATATGGTCACACAGCAACCGTTTGAGATGCTGCTGTTTTGCGTACAGTTGCCAAGTCGAGCAGTCATCCTCAAGGTGTCCTCCAGATTCTGCCCATAGTGTGTCTTGAATCTCTGACCCTTGTTTTAATTCCCTATCATAATATATTTTTAACACCTCCCCAGATTTGTCTTAAGGTTTGAAAAATTTCCAAGCCAAAGAAAAAAAGAGGATCTGTTTTTTTTTTTTTTTTTTTTCTGTTGTTTGTTTTTTAGCTATCTGGATCTTGCAAATGGCAGCTATAAGAAAAGGCTTGATTGTCCAAGGATGGCGACTGTGGCTGAGATGTAATGCTGGGTCCTTAAAGTGAGGTTCAAATCTCAGATTGCACTGGTGGTCCGTCCCTGTCCACCCTTCTGTGGAGCAGCCCTGAGTTCTTAAAATCCCAAGCCCTGGAAATTTAGCAGCAGGAGCTTCTTTTTTTTTTTTTTTTTTTTTGCGGTACTGGGGATCAAACTCAGGACCCTGCGCTTGCTAGGCAAGCGCTTATTCCACTGAGCTATATCCCCAGCCCCAGGAGCTTCTTAAGGACAGGTGCACGGCAAAGCAGAAACACTAACAGGAGTTCAAATGAAAGAAATGGCATAAAATTGCACTTCTTAAGAAGGGAAAGAACACTCAGGAACATTGAATGATTTAATTTTGCCTGAAAGAGCTTTTTAAGTTAAAAATGCTGTGAAAGCAAAGTGGGTTGGGATATAAGTTTGAGGAAGCAGCCACAAGGAAAAATTAAAGTGTGTCTGCAAATCTGTCATAACCTGTAGTGATACTGAAGGCACCGAGGACCCTCCATTTGTACCCATTTTGTGTTTGTGAGGCTATGGAGATGAAGAATAGAAGAATAGTTCTGTGCATTATTAAAGTGTCATCAACCCCCAATGGAAAGAAGTACTTTTTCATTCTAAGATTATGTCACTTAATAATTCTTGAATGTATTGGTGTATACTTTAGTATATAGTGTTAAAATTAATCAGTAGTTACTCTAGCTTTTTTGAAGTCACAGAAATAAATATACCCACCATCAGAACCAACATATTATTGATACGGTAGTAAATATTTTCTCTCATTGTTGCCCGAAAGAGTAGACACACACATCCTTTCCTCCGTATCTGCAGGGGATGATTCCCAGTTGCTCTCTGCATACCAAAATCTGTGGGCGCTCCATTATCATACACAAAATGACACAGCACTTATGTACAAACTGTACACTGTTAGGTTTCATGTGAGTAAGAGACAGAACAAAGTAAAAAGAGCCTTTATTGCCTGGTACAGGAAGGCTGGAGAGGGAGAGAAAGAGAGAAAGAGAGAGAGAGGGAGAGGGAGAGGGAGAGGGAGGGAGA
>PVLD010017638.1:0-41299 GCA_004027595.1 Dinomys branickii
CATGTCTGTATATGGGTCCATACATCTACAATTCGAAGATATCAATGGATAAAGCAACAACTACTGTTGAGACCATATCACCTTGTCTATAGATTAGTTGTGATTGTACTATTTTCTATGATAATGGGTGTCTGTTTGTCAATATGTTTTTGTACTTTTATGTTTCTAAAATAAAAAAAATTAAAAAAAAAAAAAGACAAAAAAAACCAAAAAAAACCAAAAAAACCAAACTGCCTTTCTAAGATTCCAATTGTTCATAAATAGTCCTTCAGCATCTGCTGTGTCAGGTGCTATACTAGCACGGTGCTATCAGTAATGATTTTTATGTATTATGATTTTCTATATTATGTGCCCAGAAAGGTGAGAAAATTATTCATCATATTACCTGTTTTAACATGAAGTGGAGGAAGAACACTGACACTGTGAGGTGGCAAAACACAAAGTGGCTGATTGGTGAAATAGGCGGCCATGAAACGAGCCATGGACTGGACAACATGGACTGCTGCCTCAGGATGGACACTTCCAGTCTCTGCAAACTCACCAGGAGACTTCTCAGCATCTAAGAAAGACAGCAAATGACCGAAGGAGATTCTGATCAAATTGTTGAAAGCGAGTAACACTTAAGTCGATTACGTAAGAAGAAAATTATAATTACAATTTTTTTCAGAGATGAGCACCCATGGCCTACACAAGGTAAGTTATGACAGGCATTCACACTTCTTAAAAACAGTACAAGTTATCAGTTCACAATTATAAGCACATACACTTAGGAACTGTTCGGTTTTCACACTTTTATTTATTTATTTACTTTCATTTTTTTAGGACAGGGGTCGCCCTATGTAGTTCAGCCTGGCCTTGAACTATGTAGTCCAGGCTGGCCTCAAGCTCATGGCACTCCTCCTGCCTCAGCCTCTAAAGTGCTGGAATTACAAGCATGGGTCAACATGCCCACTAACAGTTTCATCTTTATGATCAGGGAATCTCTATATAATAATCTAGACGTGACGGACCTGCAAGCTCAGCATTTCATTATTCCCTTTTTCCTTTTGTTTGTTGGTTTTTGTTTTTTTTGATGAGTGAATAGCGTTTACTATGAAGATTATCTAAAAAGCACAAAACCAGCAATTCTTACTGTTGTTTCTACAGCAATAAATCTGAGAATTAGTTTTAAAAGTCTTTTGGGAGATAGTAGTGAAAAGACTGCATAAAGTAAAAAGAGCAAGGGGAGCTGGTGGTAAAATTAATTTACATAAAAATTTCTCAGGTCCAGCTCAAGCGTAGCTCAGTGGTAGAGCACATGCTTAGCAACTACAAAGCCCTGGGTTCAATCTCCAGTACCAGAAGAAAAGCTTCAGAGGTAATTCTGAACATGCCGCAATGATGTTAATAATGGCAACTTTATACAACAAAAATGAAATTACAACCACAATGATTTAATAAGGTACATATGCAGAAAAGAGTTAACAGACTTCCTGCTTGAGATCCCTACTTATATGGTTACTTACATGGTTGCCCCTTCCTTGTCACCTGGCATCTTGGCTTTTGGGAAGTCTTTCACCATGCTAAGAATGGCTCACTGGGCCTACACTGTTCGCAAAAACAATATTTTATGCTGAACACTTGTTTTGCCTGTGGGAGTATGGGTGTTATGTGCTTTGCATGAGGGAGCTGTGTGATCAGCCACCAATTAAAACCCTGAGCACGGAGTCTCTAATGAGCTCCCCAGCAGACAACATCTCACATGTGCTGTCACAACTCATCACTGGGGAATAAGGGACTTCCGGTGTGACTCCACTGGGAGATGACTCCTGAAAGCTTCCCCCTGGCTTGCTCCAGGCCTCATCTCGTGTCCCCTTTTCCTTTGCTGCTTTTGCTTTAACTCCTTTCATTATATCAATTACAGCTTCGAGTATGACCGCATGTGGAGTCGTGAGTCCTAGTGACTAGCCAAACTTGTGGAGTAGCCTTGGGGACTCTTCACCTAATAAGTATATGCTTAGTATATCTTAAATAAGCATCATTAAAAATTAAAACTAATGAATTACTATATATTCAACTTATCCTAAAAGCTAAATCATTGTGAAGATACTCGTGAAAAGGTAATATATATTTAAAAGCCACACACAAAAGTCTTTCACTCACACACAGCTAATCTTTTGGAGGGCAACCTGAGAACAGAAATTCAAGGTCTTAAAATGTCAATATTTTGATTCAGTGAAATCTTTTCAAGGAATTTACTCTAAAAATGTTATAATGCTAACAAATATTTATGTACACTCAAGCATTCTTTAAAACAATATATGGATATAGCTTAAAATGTGAAATAATAAGAAAAAGTTTCAATAGATACTTTTGTTAAGAGTATTTTTAAAAGAACATTTACTGACATTGGAAAATACTCATAATATTAAATTTAAGACCATTATAAAAAAGGGGGAGGATTATAAAACAGAGTAACTCTCATACACACACACACACACATGCATGCCCTGGGCAAAAATGTAGTACACTTACAAGTGATTTTATCATTAAAATTGTCTAAAATGAATCTGTATTATTCCATAATGAATGCTAAAATTTAAAAAGTTATGGTACTGGGGTGCAAGCTCAGTGGAAAGCATTTGTCTAGCCTTATGAAGCCATGAGTTCAATACCAAGCACCACTAAAATAGTAATAATAATAAGAAGAAAAAGATTGGGATTACATACAGAAAATGCTGTGGACCTCATTTAAAAGGTTCTGATACATTAAAAATTTATGTTCCAGATGTGCTATTTATATATACCAATTCTCATGATTAATGTATCACAAACATGTAAGAAAAGCATTCTGTTACACTGGGCCTTTCAGACACATTCATATGTACAATATGTGTGTACCAGCCTAACATCTTACAATTATTATAAATACATTAAGTGCCCATTCATATATATATATATCTTTCTCTCACTCTAGTTCATATAAATATATCTTTTGGAAAAAAGGCAATCCAGATGTTCTACCTTTTTAAACAGATTTTGAAAAGACTCAGAATGTCTCATGAAGTGCTTTTTATGACTGTCCTAAATCACTGTAAGCAACATTTGAAGAAAATACAAATATATTAAGAAAAGATAAGGGGTGTGAGATATTATATCTAAACAAATAGGTCTGCAACAAAATTGTTATCTAAGTTTAGCAGGCAATTACTGCTAAAACCTGTAAGATTAAAACAGACAAAATTTTAAAACTCAACATGATCCTTGCTAATAAGGAGTTAACAGTCCAAAACCTAATGTAATACAATTTACGTAACATAGAGGCTGGGCAACCAACTTTTGGCTATAAGCAATTACTTCTATAAACTCATGAACACAATTAACAAGATTATATATACTGAGCTTTAAAAAGCATACCTAAGTAATCTTCATTTTCTTTTACAGGCAATTGGGACCATCTCAGTATTTCTCTTACCAGCTGGTCACATAATCCTTGAGCATCATTTAAATTATAGTTATAGAGATGGCAGTGCAAGAGAGAAAGATAATAACGTATTTGAAGAAAACAAGTTCTCTTTCCTCCTGAAAGCAGAAAAAACTAAATTCACTTTAAATGCTCGTTGGTTAGTGTTAGTGAAAAGTGTGCAATTTAAGAAAACCCACCAAGCTGTAAAGTTTTTATATGCTTTCCACCTCAATAAACTATTTTTAAAAAATAGGTAATTGCATTTTCTTTTTTTAGCCCTTAGGATGACTAAAATTTTATCTAAAGAGACCTGCAAATTCTAATCGTATCAGCACTGAGGTCAACTAATGACTTCTTTCAAATATAGATGATATTAAACAGAAGTGAAATGGCACAAGACTCCTGGAGAATCATTCATATGTCAAAAAGATGGTCAATAGTTCAATAGGAAAGAAGCCCCAAACAACTGCCTTCAAGTATTTGTTTAGGACTGAGACTGCTGGCTGCTTTTTACCCATTCTTAGTGAATAAAGAATTTTAATTTTACTTTGGGTTATAATCCAGCAAGATCATAATTTCTCACTAGACGTAATCACGAGCCAAGTCAAAATATTGTGCAGAACTTTCAGAAAAAACTGCTAAAGAGATGTAATTCAGCCAGAAAGTACAGTACACCCTTTCTTGTCCTAACCACCCTGGTCCTGTCTGCTGCCTAGAACATGGATGTGACAGCTGGACCTTCAGTGACCATATAATGGCCTTAACTTTGGAAGCAACGCACTAAGGACAATACAGCAGCAAAACTAAAGTAGCAGGAGTCCTTGGTGATACCACACTGCACCAAATCAGTCCCAGTCTGGCTTCCTTCCATAAGAAACAGAAATAAACCTTATGAAGCCACTGCCACCTTTAGTCTCCATTGCATGAAGTTATTCCTAATGGCTACAGTTACATATAAAATTAAGTAAAATGTCCACAATGGAGCATGTTATAATAATCTTTTTCTAGTGTTGGGTATGGTGGTGCGTGCTTATAATTCCAGCACTCAGGAGGCTGAGACAGGAGAACTGCTGTGATTTCAAAGCCACATTGGGCTACAAAGTGAGTTCAAGGCCAGCCTGAATTGCATAGTGAAACTCTTATCTCAAAAAAACAAAAACAAGTAAATAAATAAATTTGAAAAAGGATCTTTTTCTTCATTCAGAACTTCCCATTTCACTGAATGATGTTTGGATAATTCCTGTATCTCAGAACTACATTACATTGTTTTAAACAAATTTACTGTCACAAATCTATTTGATAAAACTTATTAAATACCCATCTAATGTGACCTCTAGTCCATGACCCTTGAATTGACATTGCTTTGTTTCAGAGTCCACATCTGACTAATTTTGCTTCTGAGTAAAACCCACATCCTTACACCATGGTTCTGTAAATAACCCTCCACACTATGTCAAAATGACCTTTCCAAATGGCCTACACAGATGCTTCTTCACTTACAATAAGGTTACATCCCAATTAACACATTCCTACTACCTTAAATCTCCAGTGGTACATGCGTGACTATTCCACTGGGTGGCAGAGTGGTATAGTCATGCATATATCACTGGTGGTTCAAGCTCCCTGGCGGTGAGAAATATGAATTATAGCCCTGTCATTAACATGTTAACCCACTATAAGGAGAAAATATCATAATCTGAAAAATGAAATCAATGTACTAAACATCATAGCTTTGCAACACAGTACCACATACAGAATCAATTATTTGTCCTTATGATTTGTGTGGCTGACTGGGAAGTATGAACCCCTGCCACTGCCCACATTATGAGAGAGTACTGTTTCACACACTCTCTACTGCCAGCCCAGAAAAGATCAATGTGCAAAATTCAAAGTATGATTGCCGCTAAACATTTATTGCTTTCACACCATCATAAGGCTGAGAAATCTTAGGTCAAACCATCATTAAGTTAAGGACCTTCTATATTTATTTGAATAGATCCCCTTCCTACCTGGCACTCCATACAAGACCTTTCATTTTCTCTTCTCTATCCCCATCACACTAGCGTCCCACCAATATTACATACCTATGTCACTTAACCTAGTCCTACTAAGGCATATGCAGTATATCAAAATGCTATGCTTTCTCAGGCTTTTTATTTTTGGAATGCTACATCCTCTATTAAACCACTCACACTGCCTTAACTGATCAATTTCTACTTCATTTTAAATGTCCATTCCTCTAGGCTTTCCCCAAATTGTGTTTGTGCCTCAGTTGCAGACTGTGTGAAGGACTCTTCTGAGTACCCAAGCATCTACCATATAATACAAGGGCGACTGTGGACAACTTGAAGGTAAAGTTGTTTCAGTTATCATTAGCACCCAGAACAGTGCTGCGCATACAATGGGTACCCAGTAAATACTGATTTAAGTAGATGAATAAATAAAGCACACAGATATAGCAGCCAAAAATATACTACTTGGCCCAATCTGACGTAGTGCCAGGTCATTAGCTGAGAACCTCTGTCATCTCAGCTGCACCTCAGCCCTGTAACTTACATGTCATCAGTTTCACCACATCCCTGTATTCTAATCAAAACTCCATGCCGATCGTACCTAACCCAATAGTATGTTCAACTAACAGGAAATTCTTAAATTACTTAAGGGCAAGAAGCCTTGGCTTCATGCTTCTCTAGGCCTGTAAGAAGATGGTGAAATATTTGATCAAGTTTCCCTTTCAATACTTACAGTTCCTCTTAATGACAAAAAACATTATTTAGAATCAGAAATCTCATTTTCTCCATTAATGATCAACCACAGGTTTCACCACTAACCAAAAATAAGGACAGAATGAAATTTGACTCATCATCAAAAAAGATTCTTTGTGCCACAAATTTAAATCTAAGGATAATTTTAAATTAAGTATCTCTGACAGCCAAGGTGCCTGCATAACAAGTATTAGAGTTGAGCGTTTGTCCTAGTTTGTATCTAGATGCCCCCTGAAGCCCTATGAAGGTGGCCAGATTACAGGGGTATCACAGCAAACTTGCCATTAGGTGGTGGGACCTACTGAGAAGAGGAGGTCACTGTGGCTGTTAACTGGAAGGTTTTATCTCCCTTCCTGGCTCCTTGCTTAACTCTGCTTTCAGCTGCTGAGAGGAGCAGCTTCTCCTCCACCAATACCCCTCTGCTGTGCTCTCGCGCTTCGGAGCCAGCAGACTATGAACTATAACTATGAGCCAAATAATCTCCTCCTTTAAATTCTGGGTGTCAGGCATTGCATCCCTGCAATGAGAAAGTGATTTAGACAAGTATTAAGATGTTGTGAGCACTCTGAACTTTGGAATTGTTTTTAAGCTCTGTAGAAGAAAATCAGTTCTTAAATACCTACCACCTTTCTCTTGGGTTTCTTGAAGTGCCTTCTTCCAGAGGTGAACAGCCTCTTCATATGATCCTAACAGAAAACTCTCTTCACCTAGGAAGTTTTTAACCAACACTCATAGTTAATTACATTACTTTGTCAAATTTTACAGTTTTAACATTCAGTAGAAAAAAAAACCATTGAGTATCTCTCAGCCAGAAATTATTTTGAAAAAGAAATCATTCCAACCCACTGAGAAAGTCCAGGTAGCTGATTCACTTATTCATGAAGTTAGAAATTGCTTGTAAGATACTGACCATCGAGAGATGTAAGTTCTAAGGGCTGCCTCAAGCGATCCCCAGCAGTCTGTAGGTTAGCCTGTACATGACATAACAGGGACTTAACCGTAGCTGTTTCATGTGTCACCTTTTCAGTTAACTGGCTGTCACCCTCAGGAATTCTTCGACTTAATTGTGCTTGATACCATAAAATTTTTTTGTACAGTATTCTCCAGAGACCAATCAATCTGCACACAAAATCAGATAATCATCAAAACCAAAATTCAGACTAGCAATACAATTTGGTCATCCCTTTGATGGCCTATTTTTATGCCTACATTCTTCATTAATGTAATAATACATATAGGTCACATTTAAATATAACACAAATTCCAGTGATCAAAAAAATGCACAATGCATATGAAAAATCTTCACAAATGTTTTAGGCACCTAAAGTCTGTTTTCGTTGTTGTTCTGAGATGGGGTCTTGCTACACTGCAAGACTGATCTTGAACTCATGATCCTCCTGCCTTAGCCTCCCAAGTAGCTAGGAATTATAGATGTCTTCTACCACACTCACCTTGTGATCACTTCCTTATAGTACTTAACTAAACCAAAATCTTTTAATCATACCATAGTTATCAAGACTAAAAACATATGGGTGCTGTAAAACATCTGCAATGAATCCCAAAATATTTTTAAATTAACAAATAAAAGCTGTATATATTTATCAGGTATAACATGATTTTTTAAAACATGCACTTAAACATTTAAAAAAAATAATGTTTTAATGCTGACTGCTAATGGATGTAGGCTTTTTTTGGGAGAGATGAAAATGTCCTGGAGTTAGTACTGTTTCACTATAAAAATCACTGAACTGCACACCTTAAAATGGTGAACTGTGTGATATAGTAAATCTAATGGTATTTCAATGAAAGAGTTAGTTAATTATACCTGTGACTTGAGTGTTGAACCAGATTTGTTTTTTCAGGATGAATCTTGAAAGATGAGTTCCATGACCAGTTTTCCTGAGAACCACGGTTTTGAAACATTTGAAAAATAGGTAACACCAACAAATCTTGTTCTGCTGTTCTACTTCCACCAGCTGATGATGAAATAAGCTCAGGTTGAAGACTATACATGCCATTTAACTTATCAGCTACCATTCTGAGTAAATAAAAACAGGCTAAAAGTTTCTCTGAGAACAACTGACCCTTCTGTTGCTGAGTCAGCAAAAGCCTTACAGTATGTGAGGTCAGTCTTATCAAGTGTCCCACGTCTTGTTTGTACCTCCAGTCCCAATACTGGATTGACAAACACTGCTGGAACAGTTGAAAGATGCAAAGCACCCATGCATTATGTTTTAGGCTCTTGCTTAAAAAGTGGTCAAGTCTGGGAAAAGGACATTGTACAAACTGAAGAATATAGAAAAAATGAGCAATACAAACTATTGTATAATTTAACATTACATTTTTTTCTGTGACATTTTTTGAAATCCCTATAGTCCATGCTGCAAGTAGATTTTTCTGGATAGAATACAGTTCTGTAATGGTTCTATCTGTCTCGTTGGTATCATCCTTTGCATGCATTGTATCAAACATAGATGCAAATTCCAATCTTCCTTCCTTGACACTGTTAAACAATGGATCATTTTTTTGGTTCCAAAAAGGCAGTAAGTTGTTTGGAAAATGTTTGCCATCATTAGTTTCTTCTGCTTCAAAGCTCTAAACATAAGAGAAAAACTACACTTAATTCCATTTCAGCCATGTAAGTAGACTGACTTTGGTATTCTCAAGTTGCTCTTTAATGAGAGAAAAATGAAGTGTGTGTCTTAGAATAAAATCTGTGTGCAACTGTTCAAAGCAAATAAAGCACTGATAGTAATACCTGAAAATCTGCTATTTTTTCGTTTAACTCTATTGTTTCTTGCGTCTGCAAAAATTTGGGGAAAGTGGAATCCGTTGAACTTTCATTTTCTCCATGTTTTAACAGGCTAGACCTGAGGGAATCCAGTGATCTCAATTTCAGCCTTTTGCCTTTTGGCTAGATATAAAAAGACAAGATTTCCAAGAGCAAAATTTTATCTGCAGTTCTACTACAAGCAATTAAATATTCCACAGTCAACTTTGAAAAGAATACAAAGGCAAGTGTTAGGGTTTATATTCAGATGTCCCCCCAAAGCCCCGGACGGCCACAGGTGGGGGTTTGGAATGTGACTGAATTACAGGGACATGACAGCTGACCTGGTCTTAGGAGGTGGGGTCTAGTCTGAGGAGCTAGGTCCCAGTATCTCCCTTCCCCACTGTCCCTCACTCTCTCTCTGCTTCCCCACCATAATGCGAGCACCTTTTCCTCTGTGATGCCCCTCTGCCATGTTGTCCTGCCTTTGAGTCAGCAGACTAGACCTAAACCTCTACAAGCTGAGTCTAAACAAATCTTTCTCCCTTTAAGTTGTGGGTATCAGGTATTGGATCCCGGGGGGGAGGGAAGTGACTAGGACAGCAATTTCTACTGATCATACCAAAAGGCACTGTACCTTAGACAGTATCACGCTCTGGTAGGATCTCTCAAGCCTCTGGGTTGAATCAAGCAGAAGTGATCGCATAAGCACTGATGGAGACAGGTTATCAAGAAATCGAAGTGTTGTGACCATGTATCCATCAGAAATAATGAGGTAGGGTAACCACGAGTGTGCTTTTATAGAAAATCTCTGTCTCATAGGGTCGCCATCAGAAGCTGAGGAATCTACAGAAGTGTTTGAATCTTGAAATGTAAACTGTGGTGGTCTATCAAACAAACATTAAAATTCAAGAATCAGTAACAGAAAGATCTTAAAGGAAACATATTATTCCAAAGAAAAAGTCACATAAAAGGTACAGAATGATGAGAAAGCAAGTGTAAGAAACACACAAAAATATTAAATACATGTATATGTATATACCAGACATGTAAACATTATACTGATTTAAAAATGTTTGTATATTTTACAATTTTTTCCTAAATTGTGGCAGATACTATTTTTAAAACCTATGCACGACCCATTTCAGAAGCGTTAACACAGTTTATTTTTATTATTAAAAAGTTAAATTAGCTGGGCGTGGTAGCACATGCCTGTAACCCCAGTATGCACGAGGCTGAGACAGGAGGATCGTTCTGAGTTCGAGGCCAGCCTGGGCTACAAAGTGAGCTCAAGGCCAGCCTGAACTGCATAGCGAGACCCTGCCTCAAAAATTAAAAAAAAAAAAAAAGTTAAATTACTTAATTTTCCTTCTTACCAAATATTTATATATACTTACAGGAACATAATTATGACCTATCAGTATATTTATTTAATGAGGACAAACAAAAGAAAATGAGCAGGACATTTAGAGAAAATAGTGGTGAGTAAAATTTTATCATCTTAAAATGAAATTTGAGTTTCCACATAAATGTACATGCCTACTATTATAATAGTATACCTGATTCTGATTAGTAAATATCAGTTTATTAAGTTTGAGGATTTGTAAACATAAAGGGGGACTAACATCAAAATATATCATAGTTTCTGACTATAAAACTACTCAAACATCAGTTTTTTAAATTAGTTAAGTGACTAACAGTAGGTGATTGATTAATAACAGAATATTTACACCACAGGAATCTTTACAACCATTAATTTTTTCTTTTTTTGAGACAGGGTCTCATTATATAGTGCAGGCTGGCCTTGAACTCATGGAGTTTAGCATCTCGAGTGCTAGGATTAGAGGTGTGCACCACTACACCTGGCTACAACCATTAAATTATAATATCTAACACGCAGAGATATACAAGACAGATTGATAAAGTGGCAAAATAGTACACAGCATTGTCATATCATTTACCTTTATCAAAGACACTACTGGTACTATTAAAAAGTTCTAATATTTCTAAAATTTAGATGATCACACACTAAAATGTTATCTGTGAGGAACAGTATTGGTACAAGTCTTTCATTTTCTATACTATTTAGCTTTGAAACATGATTTTTAAGTTTTTTAAAAAATGAGTATTACTTTTATAATTAGGAAAAATCAATTTTGAAAGACCTTAAGATACTAATTTTAAAGGTGAATTGGAGAAAGTAAAATGGACCATAAGAAAGGCAGGAAAAATACTTTCAATGCAAGAGGTGACAGTTTTGCATTTGCACTACATCTCATTGAAGACCATGTACTGTATCAGTTTTCTGCTAAGTATAATCAAGAATATACTTGTTTCTTTTCAGTAAACGGATTAATTTTCAAAGATCTTTTCCATTTTTCTGCTTTAAAAATGTTTTGTATATATATATATATATATATATATATATATATATTATAACATCAATAATGACAAACACATGAATGTATTTGATATGAGAGCTGTACCTAGTGATTTAAAATCATGTGAGAGCTTCATTCCTTCAACTGTAACATCAGACAGTTATTATCACTCTCATTTCCCAGGAAAAGACAGAGGCTTAAAGAATAATATACAGAACTAATAAGTAGAAGAAACCAATATGTGAATTTTGTCTGAATTCAAAGCCAAACTTCTACCTCAACTCACAGTTAAAAAGTAAAATATGACTAAATTCTAAACTTTTACTACAAACTTTTTTCCTTTAGAAAAAAGTGGATAGGATTATGTGTCAAGTTAACTTTGACTTATTAATTTATCTAAGTGCTGTTTTATAATAAGTGCTATTTTATACTTTTATTATCTTTTACTTCAAAAGAGATAATAAACTTTTAGTGCTACTGAATATTTAAATAACTTATACTTACATAGTCACAATGTCAAATTTTCACCCGGATTAAGCCACAAAAAGAAATAGAAGAAAACTCTAAGTAAGAAACATATTGAGATGACAGACTTAATGAAAGCAAAGGAATCTAAAAGATCACATTATTTTTTAAAACACATAGTAAAAATAAGGTTAAATGAGAAAAAGCTTTGGAAACAAACTGAACTACTCAAATGTCTCACCTATATGTTATGAGTGGATGAAGAGGAATAAATTCTGCTGGCCCAAATTCCATGGAGCAACCAAACGTAATTAACGTTAGTAATTCACCTTGGCAGGTCAATAAAACTAGGGAGCCACGTTTTAACACACAAGCCAGGAAAAGATTATCATGGGTCCAGCTGATGTCACCTACCCAATAGGACCTAGAAAGAGCAAAAGGGAACATATTTAGAAAGGACACTGTGTTTGATGTTTACAATGGGCTGTACCAAGCAGAGGTGAGACATTTTTTAAAATGAGGGCAAAAGAGTGGATAGTAGGCAGATGTTACACACATTTACGAATTTGACTTCCTAGAAAAAGGAGCTTGCTCACCAAGCTTGGTAGAATACTGCTTAAGCAGGCACTCTCCCTCTTTCCAAAGCTGTCATTGTTACTCTTTTTTTCATGAGACAGGGTCTCACCTTGTAGTTCAGACCAGTCTCAAACTCACTACATAGCCCAGGCTGGCCTCACAATGGCAGGGATCCTCCTGCCTCAGTCCCTCCAGTGCGGGGATTACAGGCATGTACCACCATACATGGCTCTTTTTACTACTAAATTCTTTGGTGATAGTAATGTTTCATGAGAACAAAAAGCATCTCCTTCATATGAAACAGCCCAATGAAGGAGACCAGTGATGCTTTTGGAAAGGAACTGTTGGGGGAAGGAGAGACAATTAGGAGAGCTGGATGCCTGAAAACTCTGGAAATTCAAAGAACAAAAACCAGAAGTACATGGAGCTCCAAGAGGAAATCTACTCTATTATCCGCATAGTCCTCTTGGTAGCTCATGTGCTATCTAAAACACTACCAGCGCTGCTACTGACTATGTAAAGAAACTGGTATTTAAGAGGTCATAACAACTCCAGCCTCCTTGAGTAAATACGGTCTTCCCAGTGGAGGAGTTTTCATTTTAGCCTTTTTTGTTACGCAGAAAAATTGCTCTACCTACACATGATACCACTCCTCTAAAGACACAGAAAACAATGAAAAAGAACATACACCGGCATAACTGCTGACTCACTATTCCCTTCCTTAACGTATTAAAGCTTTGCTTGCATAAAGCAACTTTTAGAATCATTAAACACAGATGCTGAAGGTGAGATACATTACCTAAATGATACCTACTGAATTATGAGAGCCTTACATTTTTTCTACTGGAAAAAAAAATAAAATACTACTTAGAAATACATGCAAGTTCATACCTGGTAAGTGTAGATGGAACTACAGGATTTTTATTGCTACATCCTTTCAGGCTACCACAGAGAATAACAAAATTCACTGTGTTTATAAATAATACTTGAGTTGCCTAGAAGGAGAAAAAAGATTAAAAAAACATCAAAACTATTTTATTGTCTTTATCACTTACACTTTTGGAGACTACAGGTCTTTCATAAGGGAATCCTTTCCCAACTGGAAATAGAATAATGACCCCTGATAGCCATTTTCTCTTCTCTATTTTTACCTCAGTTAAGGCTCCAGGCTCTTATCTTCCTTTTTTTTTGTCCTTTACCATCTTTTCCCTCCTAAAGCCAAGCTCTTAAAAATTACAGCAGCTACCTTAAATGACTGCTGATCCACAATGGCAAGGTGTTAGAGACAAGAACTTAAGAGTAGGAGCATAACTCAGTGGTAGACCACCTGCCTAGTTAGTACACACAGAGCTCTGAGTGCAATCTCTAGCACTATACCAACACACGCATGTACACACATACACAAGCGCATGTGCAAAAGGAAAAGAAGAATGAAAGACTCAGTTAAAGAACATGATGCAATCTTAAGGAAAAAACTCTCAAGGAAGTAAAACAAATCTCAAGACAGGAGTAAATCCCTCTTTTCTAGGTTATTTTCCAAAACAGATTGTATTTACTAACCTTTGGGTCTTTTTGATTGAGAATCACTGCCAAGGTAAAGCCATCTCTTGAAAACGAAGAAATTAGAGCTCCTCTTGACTTTACTGATTCACATTTGGGAATCAGACTACACAGAAGATGGTCTTGTTGTGCCCAGTGAACACAGTACGGCAATGACCTACAAAAGTGAAGCAGTAACTCGAAACAGGAGGTGTATATCTATTTTGGAGGGTTTTTTTTTGTTGTTTGGAGTTTTTTTGAGGGGTTTTTGTTTCTCAGGACAAGGTCTCAGTATATTGCTCAGGCTGGCTTCTAACTCCTGCGCTCAGTGATCCTCTTACCTCGGTCTCCCAAGTAGCAGGGATTATGGTGTGCTGTTATGCCCAACTCATACAATGACTTTGAAACTGATACATAGCTTATTACAAAACATAAAGGGTCCGCCTAAAGCCATAAAAATGCACACATCCTAAGGCGCTTCCTTTCAGAAGTTCTATCAGGGCACCAAAGAGCAGCTGTCATTCAGTTAAAACAAGCTCAGTATCAGAGTTTTGTTAGCAGAGCGATTTTTCATGCCAACCCTAAATATACTTGTTTATTGTTTATATAAATTCTTACAGAAATTAAGAAGCCAAAAATATCTTAATCACTTCATTTTGCTAAATCTTATCTAGACATTATATACTTTTACTGCATTGTTTTCTATTTTATTGAGCTTTTAAAAGTGAAAAGTATTTTAATTTTTACAAACTGAACACTTAAAAGGTACAATAATAAATGTAAACACATGCTCTCTTGAAATTTCAATTGAATTTTTTTTCAAAATAGTTAATGTTTTGGTTTGATGACAGGTAAAACCAGTCTGTTTTATCTTTTACATGTTCTCACGTCTAAGAAGAAAAACAAAACAAAAACAAAAAAAATTCTAGATTAAACATTTATCAATAAAAGGTGGAGGAAAGCCTCAGAAATTTATAATTTACGTTAACATTTTCTTTTTTTCCTTTCTGGTAACAAGAATCAAACTTAGGATCTCACACTTGCCAGGTAGGCACTGTGCTGCTGAGCTATATCCCTGGCCCTCACATTAACATTTTCAAATCTTAAATATATATGAGCCAAAAACTAATACTTCATTTTTGTTGTTGTTTGAGGCAAGGTCTCACTAAGTTGCCTCGTCTTCCCTTCAACTCGTGGTGATCATCTTGCCTCAGCCTCCTGAGTGCTAGATGCATGTGCCACCACACCTGGCTAACATAGTATTTCAAAAGGAACAGAAAATAAAGAGAAACAAAGATATACCTTACCTTGTAGGTGTAAATACATTTTCATGCCATCGAATTGCTAGAAATGTGAGCTTCAGGCATTCTCCAGAATAAAAAGTAAATGAACACAAGCAGCAGTCTCCAAATAACTGTAGATAAATTGAACGTACTTTTATATAAATATAAAATTAATCTGAAAAGAACTCAAAATATAAGAAACATATACACACTCATCATTAATAAAATAAACTGAAAATATTGGGACCCTGCTTGTATTTTTATTCTTCTTCTTTGAACTCATGGCAATCCTCTTGCCTCAGCCTCCTGAGTGCTGAGATCAAGGGTGTGCACCACCATGCCTGGCTCTGTATTTTCATTCTTAACATTAATCTTAAGACTAAGAATTTTGTTCTGAGATAGAAGTGGCCCACAGGGGAATTCACTCATGGAGCTTTGGGGTGGGGGCTTTGGGGTTGCAGACAGAACCCAAGGCCTTATATATGGTTTATCACTAAAATGCACGCTATCACTAAGCTATATCCCTAACCCCTCAGGTTGCAGTTTATCCCCTTAAAAAATGTGACAAAGGGCACCAAAACAAAATTGGACAACATAAATTAGGTCTTATTTTTAATTTGGCACAATAGGGTAACTACTAATTAAAACAATCTATGATGTATTTCAAAATGACTAGAAAAGAAGAGCACAGAACTTCTAATACAGAAACATTTCTGTTGTTTGAAGAGATGAAAATGGTTATTATCCTGATTTGTTTATGATAGAATGTATCTACATATCAAATTACCATTATGTGCTCCATAAAGATGTCCAAACACTTTATCTAAGAAGAATTAAAAACCTCTGTGGCTATAACTGAAAAGATTCATATATAGTTATTTTTTCCTTCTTTTACATTCTCATTTACTAATCAGCAGCTGAGAGGACAGCAATAAAACATCAAAATGCAATTTCTAACAGTAGTGGATTAGGTAAAAGACATTAGTCCATATATAACAAGCAAGCAGGTATTTTAAGTGTTTTATTTTTAGTTAATGAATCTGTGATAAATTAAATTGCTTATTTAATATCACCAATTCTGGCTTGTTAAACTAAAAAACAAGTTATATTTTAAAGTAGAAAAGAGAACAGAAGTTCTACTTTCGAGCCACATTTTTTTCGTTTTTGGCACCGCGGACCATGACAGGCAAGCACTATTCCACTACTATACCACAACCCTCAATCCATTTTTAATAAGAGTAGTTTTAAACTGTGACCCAAGAAATATAAAAATATCTTTTCCATACAATACTTTCACAACTACTATGACAACCAACAATGACAAGAGACACAGGGCTTTTTGCCATTACAGAGTCTGAGATCTCAACTCCTGCCACATTCTGTCTGATTTAGGTTTTTGTAGTGAACCACCCTGCCCCACAGGTCCCAGATCCCCGCCCAAGTTGCCATTTGTGGGGAACCAGCTCCCCTCAACCTCCCTCCCCCATCCCGTCACGAGCACCACTTGTAGGTACCTAGTCTTGCTAGTTTGTCACTCTGCCATAGGGTTGAATGAAAACGAAAGACAAACAGCCACAGAGCCAGAGTAGCATATGGGCAGCCCGGGGACTCTGTCTGGCTCCTTCTCCTTTTATTCACTCAGACACAAAGTAACACAAGATTCACCTGCCTTCCAATACCCATTAACACACGCTCAGGTACACAACTTACTCTCAGCTGTACTGACCTTTCCCTAGACCCTGCAACACGCTGTCACCTCTGCGTGTTGCTTTGTGTTCACAGAGGCCAATTAGGCCTCCTTCGCCACTGGTCTCCCACAGGTTTTACCTCATTTTTTATAAAAACAGCATTCACTACAGCTTCTTTATCTTCAGTGGAAGGCAAAAGAACTGCTTCTTCAGGTATGATCTGGGACCATCGACCCACCAAAGGGGAGTTTTTGGAAGATAAAATATTCTTTAATTCCAGATATTCCCAAAGAAATATGCATCCAGAAGGTGTTATAAGCAGTACTCTTTTCCCATTTCCAGATACATACAAGTGTAGTCTTAAACAACTTGCTAATTAAAAACAAAAACAAAAAAATCCTAATTAAAACCTCTGAAGTCTGAATTCTCCCAATAAAGTACATAACTTATTATTCAAGCAATAAAAAAAAATTATATTACCATTTAACATACCAAAACAAAGAGTCAGGCATGATGATGCACACCTGTAATCCTAGCTACTTGCGAGACTGAGGCAAAAGGATCATAAATTCAAGGCCAGCCTGGGCAACTTAGTAAGATCCTATCTCAATAAATAAATAAAATAAAATAAACGGAAAGGGCCGCAAGGCAGCTCACCAATAGCACATGTGCCTAACATACGAGGCCCTGGGTTCAATCCTCAGCATAACCAACACACTAATGCAGACATATGGCACAGATCATGTATTTAAAAGAACAGTAATAAGTTCTCTTTATGTGGCTTTAAAAACTCACTGTTGTCAGAGAAATATTTAGGCATGCCAGATTTTTCTTCTTTAAGTGGAATGTAGGTATCACACATAAATACCACCAAGTATTCAAAAGCACATACATATACACAAATATAAGTGCATACAGACATATATATGCACACAGAAATACATTTTCAAAACAGTTAATAGGAAAATGTTTCATCCTCTTTTTCTTTTATTTCTCCAAATTAAGGCAATTTACACAAATAAAAAATTCTCGGGGCTGGGGATATAGCTCAGTGGAATAAGCGCTTGCCTAGCAAGCGCAGGGTCCTGAGTTCGATCCCCAGTACCGCAAAAAAAAAATAAAAATAAAAATAATAAAATAAAATAAAAATTCTCACCCACTGCAAGTTTAATCACATCCTTAGGCTTTTTAGTTACTTGTATTGATTTTACATAATCTTGATCTTTGTTCCAAAGGAAAAGTTCCCCTGTGGCAAGTACCCCAGCCAGCCAGGCATCTGTGTCAAAAAATGAAATGTGATTCTTAATAAAAAATTTCCTTTAACATTACTCTAAACAATGAAAAATATGGTTAATCTACACTTTTGGAAATATCAGTATTTCTTAACCATTACTGGATGTTGTCAGGACAAAAACATCCTTCAACAAAGGCTGCAGACTTGGAATCTTCTTTGTTCTTCCTGATAGCAAATTAATTTCATTTATGGATTTATCGTCCAAAAGAAAAACAGCTTCATTCTCCTACGAGACAAAACATGTACATGACTTAAGCAAGTTGTCTAAATACTAGCCAAGAAAGTAAAACAAAGTAACATTTAAGCAAGATTTTAATCTGCACCACAAATCATAAAATAAATATTAAGGTTGATATCCTATAGTAACCTAAAGATTTTTCATTGTATTTTAAAATACTTCTTGGGCTCAGGGTATAGCTCAGTAAGGTAGTATTTAAATTTAACTTTCTTTGAGGTTTCACATTATAAGAATGTCTTCTGGTTCTGCAAGTCAAAGTGGGTTATGTGAAGTTTAGTCTCTTATCAATTTTAATAGGAGTATGAGCAAGCTTTAGAAATTCATAAGCCCTTCACTCTAATAATTATTTTTTCTATAAGAAGTAGGGTGTTTAAAAAAAAAAAAGTAGGCTGTTTTGAATTAACCTTGTTTTTTAGTGCAACAATCTTTAAAGTGCCTCTGAGCTAGCCAGTAGCACTTGAGAACTTGTTAACAATGCACATTACCCAGCCTCATCCCAGACTGCTGAGTTGGAAACGAGGTAGGACCAGCCACCTGACAGTTTTAATAGCCCATCCAGATGATTCTGGTGTATTGTAGAACTTGGGCACTCATGTTTCAAGGGACTGAATTCGTGGTATAATTTCTCACAGGACATAGGACACTTTACCTCAATAAACAAAGAGAACTTTATAGGGTTGCCCACTTTTCCTAAGGTGAGGAATGCATAATACATGTTATAAATCTTATGGCCCATCTCTTCTGTACTATCTCTGAGGTAGGACATTTTATAGCAGCCTCATGAAAATCACAATAGGAAGAAACACTGTGCTTGACTATTCTGTTAGTGGAAGTTCAGCAGATTAAACATTCCCTTTTGATATATACAATATCAGCCTGCTTTTTTTTTTTGAGGCAGGGTCTTATTATGTAGTATAGGCTGCCTTGAACTCACTACAGAGCCTAGGCTGGCTTGGAACTCATGGTGATCCTCCTGTCTCAGCCTCCCCAGTGTTGGGATTACAGTCAATCTACTTTTATATAAATGAGAAAATTTCTCAAAAAAATCTTTCTAGACAAACTACAGCAAATTTATTCATTATAGTATAAATGAAGCACATGCAAAACCCTGTTCAGGGGTCAGATGATCCTCGTGAAGATGGTGTTTTCTTTTTCAAGGCCACAGAACATTTTTACATCTACACAAAAAACACATACTTCACATTTATAAAACTGGTTTTGTATAAATAAAGAAAAACTTACATGTCCCAACCAAGAAATTCTCGGCCAGGGTCTTTTCTGCTTGATACTTGTTGATGTCAAAACTTCTAATTTTATCTCCATGCTTGTTAAAGTACCAGTGACCAATTAGGCAAAACCAAGATGCTGTAAATAATAGTAATAATAATAAATAGCCCACAATATTGACTACCCATCATAATTTAGAATTTTATAGTTTGATTATTATTTTTCAACAGCTCAAATCAACTCTTTTTTAAGGTAAGAGGTTGACAGTGCATTCTGTGTCTTATCCTAAATAGGCAAAACATATTTGCTTTCTAACACACTGCTTCTTAAGTATAGAAGATAAGCAGGAACTAGGGGCATCTTGATGGTAAAATTTCTATGTAGTTTACCTTTCTGTGTGGCAGGTTGGATTTTTCAGAGATGGCCACAACAACACGGCCCATCTCACATCCTCTTACTGTGACTGTGATACTTCTCCCCACAGAGCCAATGGGCTCTGCCTCCTCCCTTGAGAAAGGGCCAGATTTTGTAACTATTTTGACCAAGGAAGTGCAATGGAAGTGATCCTATGAATTTTCCAACATTAAGTCATAAAAAGGTAATGCACCACATGAGCCCACCAAGCTACAAGAAAGTCTATAGCTCATAAAAAAACCAAGTTGTGCCACACATGGTGATGCACTCTGTTTCCCAGCATTTGGAGGGAGGCTGAGGCAGGAGGATCGCCATGAATTCCTGGCCAGCCTGGCCTATATAATGAGTTCAAGGCCAGAATGAGCTACATAGTGAGACTCTGTCTCAAAACAGCAACAAAAGCAGCAGCAACACAACCACCACCAACAAAACCAAGCCCTGAGATAGCAGCGAATGAAAAATATTTACTTGTAAACCCCAGGCTGGGTGTGGGGATCCTTGTGGCAGAGAACAAGAAAAATCTGTTAGAGCCCAAGTAGAAGGAAGAGGATTCTCAGGTGGGACCATGGGCATGTAGAATGAGAGCCCAGGCAGGGTGAGGCAAGCATGACCTTAGAAGAATGGCCCACTATTGGGAGAATGTTTAGAATAGTGTAAGCACAGAAATTACTGTGAAAGAGAATCTCATTGCTGGGCATGGTGGCACATGCCTGTAATCCCAGCATTTGGGAAGCTGAGGCAGGAGGATTGTTGTGAGTTTGAGACCAGCCTGGGCTATAAAGTAAGTTCAAGGCCAGCCTGAATTGCATAGTGAGATCCTGTCTCGAAAAGACAAAAGAAAAAAAAGAGAAGCTCACTGACCAAATTGAGGAAATACGATCATCAAAGCAAATTATAGTAATGGATGAAAACAGGAAAATGATTTCATACAAGTGAATAAATAGAACATTTGATTAAAATAGGACAATTACACAGGATCCAGGTAGCTCCTTACTTAACCTAGTGATCAAAATAAACACTATCAAGGAATGGCAGAAGTCAAATTATCATTATTTGCAGATGACATGATCCTCTCCATAGAAGACCCAAAAAATTCCACCAGACTCCTAAAATAACCAAAATCATTAGTGTATCAGGAACAAAAATCACTAGTGTTCCTGTACACCAATAATGAAAACACCAAGAAAAAAATTAAAACAATACTATCCACTAGAGCACCAAGAAAAATTAAATACTTAGGAATTAACCTAATCAAGGAAGTAAAAGAAAGACCTCTACAACAACTACAGCATTCTGAAAAAAAAGATCAAAGACATCAAAAAATGGATAGGCAAAACCAGTGCTGATGGCTATACTTCTAAAACTGATATACAGATTAATGCAACCCCAGTCAAAGTACCAATAGCACTCCTCACAGAACTAGAGAAAGCAATCTTAAAATTCACAGGGAACCAGAAGAGATGGAGAATAGCAAAAGAAATCCTGGGCAATAACAGTAAAGCAGAGGCATCAAAATTTCAGATTTTAAATTCTACTACAAAAGTATAATAGTAAAAACAGCACGGTGCTGATACAAAAAAGACTTGTAGATCAGTGGAACAGAAGAGACGACACAAATATCTCAAGGCAAATTCTGCTATCTAATCTTTGACAAAAAGGCAAAAACATACACTGGTAGAAAGATAGCCTCTTTAAAAAATGGTGGTGGGAAAACAGGATATCCATGGGCAGAAGCTGAATCTAGACCCTTATCTCTCACCATATACTAAACTAAAATCAAAAAAGATCAAAGGCCTGAATGTGAAAACAGAAAAAAATTGCTGGAAGATAAAATATGTAAAACTTCTGATGACATAGGTGTAGGCAAGGACTTTCTGAAAAGATCCTCTATTGCACAAGAAATAGCACCAAGAATCAATAAATGAGATTGTATCAGATTAAAAAGCTTCTGCACAGCAAAAAACCCAACACAGTGAAAAGACAACTTACAGAAAGGTATAAACATTTTACCAGCTAATCCTTAGACAGAAAACTTATATCTAGAATATACAAGAAACTCAAAAAATTAGACTTTCCAAAATAAAAGACCCAATAAAAAATGGGCAATTGAAATAAAAAAAATCTCAGAAATAAATGAAAAAATGAAGTAAAATTAAATGAAATAAAAAGTTCTCAGAAAAAGTACAAATGATCAATAAATACATTGAAAAATGTTGACTATAACTATTAGAGAAATGCAAATTAAAACAATATTGAGAGCTGAGTGTAGTATCGCACACCTATAATCCTAGCACTTGGGAGGCTGAGGCAGAAGGATTACCACAAGTTTGTGGTCAGACTGGGCTACATTGGGAGTTCAAGGCCAGCCTGAACTACATGGTGAGACCCTGTCTCAACAAAACAAAACAAAATAAAACACAGCACCAAAAAAACTGAAATTCCACCTTACTCCAGAAAGAATGGATGGCCATCGTCAAGAAATCGGCTAACAACAAATGCTGACAAAGGATGCAGGAAAAAAGGAACTCTTTATACTGTTGGTGGGCACTGAACTAGTACAAGCACTATGGAAATCAGTATGGAGATTCTTTGTAAAACTAAAACTAGAAATTCCATTCAACCCACCTATACCCCTTCAAGGAATCTTCTCAGAAGAGTTAAAGACATCCTATTACAATGCTACATGTATAACATGGTTACAGCAGCATAACTCACAATAGGTAAACATTATAAACAGCCTATATATTCATCAATAGATAAATGTATTTAAAAATGTGGTATTTATACAAATGGGGTATTACTCTGCCATAAAGAAGGATAAACTTGAGTCATCTGTAGGAAAATGGTTCCACCTCAAGACCATAATGTTAAGTGAAATAAAACAGACACTGAAGCTTAAATATCACATAGTTTTTATGAAAAACCCAAAATATAAATAAAGAGCAACATAAAAGACAGAAAATAGAAAATAGTGAGGCAGAAGATATGCAAAATGGGAGGGGACCAAGACATGGACAGAGGGGGATAGGGAAGGGAAAAGAATGAAGATGTGTTATATATATGGATCTGCTCCCCATGAGGAATATAACGATTATGTACTACAAACATGTACCAGTAACAACTGTAAAAAGGAGAAAAAAATGAGTATTATCAGAAATGCTACAAATGGAAATGATGTGCTACCTAATGAGTAAAATGAGAACTTTTCCACATATACGTTTAAGATACATAACCTGAATCCAATTATAAGAAAATATTGGGTAGGCCCAAGTTGAGGGATGTTCTTTGAAAAAACTGTTTTGTAATCTTCAAAATGTCAAGGTTGTGAAAGTCAAGAAAAGACTGAGGAAATGGTTTCAACTGGAAGACCTGACAATGAAATACAATGAGTAACTGAAAGCTTTACCATTATGTTATAAAGGATGACAGCAGACAGGAAGAAAACTTAGACAAGAAACTGAAAATTAAATGGCTGTATACATAAATCTTAACTTTTTCATTTCAGTAATTATCCTGCAGTAAAGTAGAAGAATGTTCTTATTTATAAAAAATACTAAAATATTATTGGGTGAGGGAGTATCAGTTTGTCATTCAAATGGTTCATGAAAAGTATACTATATTTGCAAATTTCTATAAGTGTGTAACTTTCAAACTTTTAAAATTAATTAGTTTTAGGTTTTTTTGAGACAATCTTGCTATGTAGTCCAGGTTGATCTTGAACTATGTAACCCAGGCTGGCCTCAAACTCTTGACAATACTTGTGCCTCAGCCTTCTGAGCACTAGGATTAGAGGTGTGTGCCACATCTGGTTCAAATTTTTTAAAATTTAAAATTTGACAAATCTTGAACAAAGATGCCATTTGATCACTGGCCTATATTGTATTCAATTAAATCCTTTTATTTTTGGAAGTACTAAAGAGTGAAGGATGCTAGGCAAATACTCTACCACTGAGCTACATCTCAGCCCTCTTCCTTTATTTTTTTTCAGATTCTATCTCCTTAAAACCTTAAAGGTTTTACTTTCCTAATTGCATTTGGTCTATGAAATTTAAAAAAATGAATTTATCTGCCATAATTAATCCCATCCCTAACACAAAAACAGCTGAATGTTTCCTAGTAATACAAGATTTGAAAAAAAAATCATTGGGCTGGAGGAAAAGAGCACATGCAGAGCATACTCAAGGAATGGATTTGATCCCTAGCACAGCAAAAAAGATATGAAAAACTATACACAAGACCCTTGGCCTATCACAATCTCCATATTTATACCACTGTAATTTTATTTTCCATCTGTTTGTGTATCTGTTGGCACCTGAGGTCAAACACAAGGCCTTGTGCATGGTGAGCATGTGTTCTACTGCTGAGCTACACCCCCAGGCCCAGCATGTTTTTTACTTGTTCAGCACTCTGAAGGTCTAGAAGACTACTCCATTAGACAGCGTTTATATATAAATATATGTAAGATACAAGTACAAATATAAAAATTACAGGGCTGGAACTGAGGGGTGTAGTTCACTAGAGTTTACCTAGCATATATATGCAACGCCCTGAATTTGAACTATAGCAAACAAAAAAAAAAGAAAGAACATTTTAAAAATTACAAATAAAAGAAATTCTTTCCAAAGATCTACCAAATGAAAGTTCTTTCCAAAGAACTAGTAACTGGGCTGGAGATATAGCTCAGAATTAGAGGGTTTGCCTAGCATGCACAAGGCCCTGGACTGATCCCTAGCACCACAAAAAATAAAAATTTTAAAACTAAACTTGAATCTGTCTAAATCTAACCACCACTTGACAAGAATAAAGAGATTGAAGGAACATTTTAATACATCAGAAGAATATAATCAACCAAATTAAGAAAAAAGACCTAGCGGGGTGTGGTGGTGCACGCCTGTAATCCCAGCACTCAGGAGGCTGAGGCAGGAGGATGGTTGTGAGTTAGAGACCACCCTAGGCTACAAAGTGAGCTCAAAGCCAGCCTGAAGTACACAGCAAGACTCTGTCTCAAAAACACAAAAAAAGAAAGAAAAAAGTATAGATAATATTCTACAGAATAAATGATGTGGTTTCGTCAATAAGTGGCATTTTTAAAAGGAGGAAGAGGAAACCATTACATATATGCAGCTAAATGAATAGCAGGATTGAATAAATGAATACATAGATAGGTGTTAATAGAAGCTACAATTAACTGTGGAAGGAAGGGTACCTACACTGGGTAGCTAAAACAACTTAGAAGAAATGATACTCCAGCAGGGATTACCATCCCTACCACTTGGATTTTGGTTTAAATACCACATGTCACTAAGAGGAACTAGGGCTCTTTTCAAAAACAGCTAATTTCAAGACTAGTGTAGAGAAAGAGTGAAATAGATGTGAACTTTAAATAGACCTGAACTATCATTTTCCAAACTAAGGCACTGAATATATGCTAGGAACATATCAAAAAGATATAGGAACCAGCTTGATGGCCCAATTTTGGGACAGTCCGAGAATTGAAATCAATAAGCAACACGGAACAACCTATTAAGAATCAGTGAGGCAGGAGGAATGCCAAGAGTTCAAGGCCAGCCTGGGCTACAAAGTGAGTTCAAGACCAGCCTGAACTGCACAGTGAGACCCTGCTTCAAAAAGACAAGGGGAAAAAAAAAACAATGAGACCAGGCCAGGGATATAGCTCAGGAGCACAGTCCCTGCCTGGCAAGCATGAGGTTGTGTGTTTGATTCCCAATCCAAAAATAAATAAATAAAAGAAAGAAAGAAAGAAAAAAGAAACCATAGACATATAGCGGCAGACATGACATGTTACTATTTTGCAAAACCATAAGGAAAGTAAATTCTGTTATGAACCATCAGTGAATGCTAAATCAAGTAAAGGGAAGGGAAGAACCTGCTGAGGAACATATGTAAGTATCCCTGCCCAAATTACTTAATAATTTTTTAAAACTTAGCAAAATTATAGAGATAAGGGCAAACATCTTAACCAGTAAAGGGCAGACATCACGCTCTTCTGGATGTAATCACACAAAAAAGAACTAAAACTGCTCATACAGTATTTCAGCCTAAAAATGCAAATCTAAGTCTACTTATGAGAAAACAAATCTAAATTATGGAAAGTGATATACAGAGGGGCTATTATTGCTTAAAAATGCTAGTGTCAGGAGAACCACAGGTCAGCTGTTCTAAACTAAAGATGATTATACAGAGCAATTCAATGCAATGTAATATCCCAAACCGCATCCTGTACAGGAAATTTGCTGTCAGTTTTGTGAAAATTGATAAAATTAGAACATAAACCAAAGCACTGATAAAAGTAGTGTATCAGTCCTAAAACTGAATTTGGTAAGGTCATCACTCTTAGCATACATGCTACCCTGGGGGCATAAGTGAACATATGACAACCTACTCTCGAACAATTCAGAAAAATTCAATAGTCTGCATGTGCACATATGCAGACGAGGTACGGACAAATGTGAACAACAGGCTAACCTGGGTAAAGGTACAAGAGTACTCTGTGATATGCTTCCCACTGCTGGGACATGTGAAATGATTTCAAAATCTAAAGAGCTGCCAGAGGCGGTGGTGCATGCCTGTTATCCCAAGGACTGAGGCTGCCAAGGTCAGCCTTGGCATCTGGGCAAGACTCTGTCTCAAAACAAAGAAAAAAAATTAAAAGGAGTGGAGAAGTAGCACGTAGCTCAGCACTCCCTGGGTTCAATTCGTAGTACTGAGGACAAAAGAAAAAAAAACCTTATAATTAACTGAGAAGAACTGCACCTAATTCATGAAGAATCAAGATTCTATCAGTGACTCTAACAGATTCTACCAGATGTCAGCAAATTAATGTTATTTTAGGTGTTGTATGATATCTGCTGTAATTATATCTTTTTAAAAATAAAGAATCCTCAGCTGTCCTAGATATGAGATACAGTATATACTTATGCGAGAAATTTGCTTTATAATACCCAGCTGCATTTTATGCTTTGGAATTAAAATGTAAAGAATAAAAGCCAGCTAAGCACTTCAGGAGCTGCGTCTAGAGCCTTTTTCGTCTTTCAGAACTCTAACCACCACCCAGCTACGTAGCACTGGTTATTCTGCTACATACCACCCTGCCTCTCCAAACTAACGCTACTGGAGGGATAGTAACAGGCATCACAAAGCATAATTAATCAACGAAAGAGCAATGCAGTCAGGCAAACTATGTTAGAACGAATAACACACTAAGTACGGGGGCGGGGGTTACCTTTATTGAAAAATCGACGGATGAGATTTCAAGAGACTACGTCAAGTTCGTCCGCGGCGTCCACCTTGGAGGAGTCCGGGACTCCGCATCCATTCCCGAGTGCGCAAATAATCACCATCTAGGCTCAAAAACAGGGGTCTCGCTCGACCCTCTGGAAGTAGTCGCCCCAAGGGTCGGCGCGGGGCGCCGCCGGGGATCCGCGAGAAAGGCGCGGCCAGCGGGAGGAGGCAGCTGGAGCCGGGCGGCAAGGGCCGCTAGGCCCCGAGGGGCGGGCGGCCTGTGGGCGAGGGCTGGGCGCGGCGGAGGGCCACAGCGCAGGGACCGGAGGGCGAACGGGGCCGAGGGGCGGGGGCCGCTGCAGTTACCTCTGCCAAATCGGGCCTGGCCCCGCGAGCTGAGGGTGAAGGCGCCAACGAGGCCGGGAGAAGCGAGGTGCGTCCTGGAAACCTGAGGTGGGAAGCTGCGCGCAGCCTCGGCCTCTGCCCTCTAGGTCCGGCCCCGCCTCTCCCGTGAGCCCCGCCCCTCCCGTGAGCCCCGCCCCCTCCCGAGGCCATGCCCTGCCCAGAGCCGGGACAGGCGCGAGGTCGCCTTCTCCCTCCAGCTGCACCCTCTCCCTTCCGAAAATTTGGGGGCTCCTTTCCCAGTCTCTTCTTGGTCCAAACCTTCCTCTGGTCTTCTGAGAGCCCAGGCAATGGTGGCGGGCTTTGCAGAGGAACCTAGGATAGCCAACGAACGCCGGGCTTGGTGGCACACGCCTGCCAGCAAACAGAAGCTGAAGCAGGGGTTGTCGCGAGTTGGAGGGCAGCCTGAGCTACATAGCGAGACCCTCTCTCTCTCTCTCTCTCTCTCTCTCTCTCTCTCTCACACACACACACACACACACACACACACACACACACACACACACTGCACTGGCCCTCCACAGACCAGGTAGGCTCGTTAGAACCCACAGAGAAAACATTTTTCTTGATGGCTAATGATACCGTGTTTATATTCACTGACCATTTGTATTTCTTTTGAGACGTGTCTACTCAGATTATTTGTCTATTTTAAATGAATGTGGATGTTTCTCCAGCATCATTTTGAGGATTTCTTCAATATACCTTTTCAGCACCATTGTGTAGAATCAGCTGGTGTAGTTGATGGATTTCTGGGTTCTCTATTGTTTCATTGGCTGTTTTTTTTTTTTTTTTTTTTTTTTTTTTTTTGGTTCCGGGAATTGAGCTCAGGGCCTTTCACTTGCCAGGCAGGCACTTATGCCACTGAGCTATATCCCCAGCCCTGTTTTTATGACACTTAACTGTTCTGGTTAACGAGGACTCAAACTTGTGGTCCTGCCACCCCTCTGTGGTAGATGGATCACACAAATGTGCAACTACATTATTTTTTTGAAAACCTGGCCATTCCCAGTCCTATTTCCCAATGAACCTGTTAATTTAAGAGTCTGCAAGGAATCTGGGGATTGGAAATGCTGTAATCTATACGAGAACTCTTGTATTCCCATCCATGAATATATTTCTGTGTTTCTTATAGCCCTGTTTTGTAGTTTTTAGGTCATACACAATAAAATTTGGTTAAAATTAATCTTACTTTATGGCTTTTAGTGTTTTTTTTGTTTTTGTTTTTGTTTTAATTGAGACAGGGCCTTCCTGTATTCTCCAGCTGGCTTCAAGCTCCAGACTCCTGATCCCCCTGCTTCAGCCACTTGAAGAGCTAGGGTTATGTAACACTGCTGTGCCAAACTATTTTAAACTTTTTCATTACGTGTTGCCATTAGAGAAATTTTTATATGCTGACTTTATACACTGTGACCTTTGGAAATCTTAATTCTAGTTGCTAGCTCGGGTTATTTTCTATGTAACATTTTCTACATAAGATGATTGCTACCTGTGTGAACTTCACCTTTTCTATTGGTATGTCTTACATTTCTTGTTTTCCATATTGTACTAGTCAGGACCACCACACCACATGGAATAGAAGTTGTTAACACCCTCGTTTTGTTCCCACTTTAAGGAGAAAACATTGTCTTTCATCATTAAGTATAATTTTATACGTTTGTCACAGACATCCTGCATCAAGCTTTTATTCCTAGTTTGCCAAGCATCTGATTATGACGTGTCCTGGGGTGGTCTATCTTGGTTTACATCAAAGCACAACTGAATGGTAATGCAAGTGGCTAGGTGAGAGTGGATCTGTGTGTTCAGCATCTAATTCTTTAGGGACACAATCCTTTCCTGTTCCACAGGCTTTAAGTGATAACCCTGTGCCACTCTATTGCAAGGCTGAATCCACTGAGTCACTCAGAAGCACTTCAGTTTTTTGTGAAGTACATGTCTGGGTTAGAGGTGTCAGGGTAGCACTATCCAGTCTCACAGGGGTTATGGAGCAAACTGCCTGCAAAGAAAGGTGAAATGTGAACTAGAGAAACTCTAAAGATACTGAGACTCTTGATTTAAACGTGGATGAAACTATATTTGGGCTTGTTAGTTTTGAGGGCATTCTTCTTGTGCTAAAACTATTTTTTGTTTTTAAGACAGGGTCTCCCTATATAGTTTATTTTTGTGTGGTACTGGGGATCAAACTCAGGACCTTACACTTGCCAGGCAGGCACTTATTCCATTGAGCTATATCCCCAGGCCCTATATAGTTTAGACTGGTCTTGAAATCACTATGTAGCCCAGTCTGGCCTCAAACTTACGGTAATCCTCCTGCCTCAGCCTCCCAAGTGCTGAGGTTAGAAGTACGTACAACCACATCCAGCTGTTTTCACCCGCAATGAAGTCCTTAATGCCACTCTCTGAACTTGTTTCTTGAGGAAAAAGGTAGGGGGATAATATATTTAAATTCGTATTTTAAAGACCATTCTGTCTTCAGTGTAAAAGTAGAAGGAATGAAGGTCAAACTAGAGGCAGAGTATCACTTAAGACAACTTCTGCAGGGATCCATGTGAAATGGGGTCACTAAAAACCTACACTAGTCAGACAGCTGGACAGATACAGAGAATAAGAAAGAGACTTGCTTAGAAATTAGTGACTAATGGGTTTAGAGGGACAGAAAATATAAATATGATATTCCTATTTCTGATAAGGAAGAGACAGAGGGCAGAAGAAAGGGAGGAGCTCAGACAGATGTGCTTTGGGAGGGCGTGCCAGTGTGGGCTGGGCACATGATGCGGACTCCTAGAGTCTCAAGGAGTCCTCTGCTGACAGAAGCTGCTAAGTGTAAAACACATGACATAGTCTTAAAGTAAACCTTTAATTTCAAACATGCTATGCTGCAGAAATGTTCCTTTCAAATGAAAAGCAGTGAGAAGTATTACTTCCACTCTAGTACTTGAAGCAGAACAATAAAACTGAGTAAAAAATAGCCTTAGTTCTTACAAAATCTAGGATTTGAGTCTTACCATATAGCTTCTCATGTAGAAGCTATGTAGAAGATAAAGATTTACTCAGAAATATTAAGAAAAAAATAGTTTTAAGGAATTTAAATGGAGATATTGATAAAGAATAAAAGGAAATTCTAAAATTACACAATCTTTGGATTTTGTTTTAGTTATTCATTTCCATATGTAACTGTATTGTTATAATTTTTTCCCCTCATGAATGGGAGGGAAAATATAAAGGCAGGAAATACTTAAGGAAGAGGATGAGTAATCTGTGAGATTAAAGTAAGTATAAAATATATAAAGTAGAGAAATTCCTGTGATTAGTAGTCAGAGACTTTTGATGAACTAGGAAGTAAATTGTAACTAAAGAAATGTTGAGCATACATCACATACAAGTAGAATCAATGTCTCATACCTTGCACAGCTACTAAAATTCATTTTTGTTTCCTCCCATGCAACATCATCTATTCAAAACACAACTACAGGGGAGAAAGGTGTAAAGGAGGGTAAATGAGGGTGGGTATGATGAAATGTTATACACATGTATGAGGAAGTCACAGTGAAACCCAGTATTTTATAAAATAATAAAAAATACATATTAAAATACCAGATACCTTACAACTAAGATCTTCAGTGACTCCTGACTGCCCACAATACACTGTTTCATAAACTATGTTCTAGCAATAACTCCCTACCTAAATGTTTAATAGGCATGATAAAGAAATGCTGAACAAACACCAACTACAAAGTATATATAATGGTGGGTGAAGGTGCTAGATCCATACGACTGCAAGTGTGACCATCGACTGCCAGGCCAGACATCCATGGGAGGCAGAACTCAAGAGTCCAGTTTGATAGGCTGTCTAGGTAATTCTTCCGAAGGCTAAAATTTTAGAAAAACTGTTCCAGAAAATTAAAAAAGAGCTCCTGATTTGTTCTCCTGGGTTACTTCCAGAAGGTACTGCAACTATCGGCTGTGGCCCTGAAGTTCTTAAACACTTTGGAAGTGTGCTGTGTGAGTAAATGGGATGTTTGAATTCTCTAACACGGCAGCCTACAGCCCTTTTAAAAGATATACCTTCAATATCATGAGTTTACTTAATATATATATTAGTGGGTTAGTACGTAAATGTGCTCAAAACAAAACTGTAGCTATAGATACGTATTTCTAGCAGAAAAGGAGTCACACATAAATTACAGCATTTAAGCAAGGCCATCCATCATTTTAAGTACACATGAAAATATTTAAATTTACAAAACTGATAAATACATACTACACATTCATTCTGTATATTTAAAAAAGGCTAAACTTAAGGAAGTGAAAAGCTGAAAAATATGAGAGGTAGCAGCACTCAAGGAATGATTTTTTAACCTTCTATTTAATATTATACACCAGAAGACTGTAGGAGAAAGGGGAGTTAAATTCTTAGAGAAAAAATGTGACAGAGGCAGTGCCATAACCTTAGGAAAAGATAAAAGTGAAAATACATCCAAAATATATTTTAAAAATTATTACACATGCATCAGTGACAGTAAACAGGGTAATTAATTGCTTCTGGAGAATGGAAAGAAGTCCAGGGTTTTACAGTTTTCAGGTCCAGTCATTCCCACTCTTTTCAGTTTCCTTGTTGCCATGATTCTGAAATACTTGTTCAGTAACTCCACGTGTGTGCAAGTCAAATTAAACACTACATCATTAGTAACTGTCCTTTATACACTACGTGTATTGGGTAAAACTAGTGTAGAAGGGAGGTGGAGGAATAGCAGGGGAAGTCACTCACTCCATAAACTGGGAGCAGCAGTATCTGCTGATGGAGCGGTTTTAAAACTTGACACCCAAACCCTTGGAGGGCTTGTTGAAACAGAAAGCTGGGCCTCAGGTCCAAAATTTCCAATTTAGTAGGTCTGCAGTGGGACCAGAATCCAAGTTCCCAACAAATTCCCAACACGAGGGCGAGGCTGCTTTGGCACACACACTTTGAGAATCAAGGCTCCAAGGGAGACCACAGCCACAAGGACACGGAGCCAGGTAGACAGGAGAAGACAATGGTTCCCCCCTCAGAGCTGTGCAGGACACAGAAAGTTAGTGATGATCATAGTCTGCTCATCTGATAAAAGGAGATGAAGAAATGTCTACAAAGATAAACTTTTTAAAAAATACTTGTCATTTGCCTATTTAAGGTCTCTTGTAGAATCCAATGTTATGAAAATGGACCTTGTTACCTAGCCTATTTAAGACTGTATACCAAAATCCTTGAACTAAAGTGAAAATGAGTAATACAAATACAAAATTTCTAGTGCAGTAAAATTCAAAACAAGGACCTTTTTAATCCTTGTGATGAAACCATACATAATCTTATTTTACTTGTTTCTTTTAGTTTGTTTTTTTGGAAGTTAAGACCTTGTCATGTATTCCAGGCTGGCCTTAAACTTGCAGTGATCCTCCTATCTCAGCTTCCTCAGTGCTGGAATAAAAGACATGAGACATTCTCTCTAGCCAGTTCTTTCTTTCTTTCTTTTTCTTTTTTGTTACCAGAGATTGAATTTAGGACCTTGAGCTTGCCAGGCAGGGGCTTATGCCACTGAGCTACATCCCCAACCCCGTTCTTTCTTAAACCAATTATTACTTTGTGGTGCTAATAATTGAAACCAGGACCTTACATGTGCAGGGAAGTATGCTTCCATTGAGCTATACTTGCAGCTGAAACCAACCATTAAAAAATAAAATACTAGCCATAAAAATAATTTGTTTGGCAAATGTACTGGTTGTACACTTGTTAAAAACACTTCTATTGAAACTAAATCTAAATTCTCAGATTTAGAACACTTGATATATGGACCCAGCTGAGCCTTTATTTTACAGATCAAATGGATGGATAAAATACATTACAACAATTAATGAAGCCGTTCTAATTTTGCTTGGAGAGATTTAAAATTCCCAGTGATGGCTTGTACTGCTGAGGAAGAGCTCATGGACTGGAGGTCAACCAGGTAACCACAGACAGCATCCAGGCAGAGATTTGTAAATCTTCTCCTATAAAGGAAATGATACTTGGTCAACTATCTATACAGTTAGAAACATTACCTTCTATATAGCTTCTTCTCCCCCAATTTTTGCTAATCCTACTGATAGTCCTACAGAAAAACACAAATAACACGGCTAAGTAAATGTCAAATACTGGACAAAAGAGTAGGAAATCTAGCAGCGAGGGCAAGTATCAATTTTCATTTGAAGATTATTACAGTAAGAAGGAAGCAGTAAGAGATGACTCCTCTCAATATTAAATTATTTATATTCTTTTGGCTTTTTCAAGAATAGCCTTTGAAATGGGTCAATATTAAAAAACACGTTAACTGAAATGTCTTGGTCTTAGGTCACTAATTCACAGGACAGCCAGGTGTGATGGCACACCTCTGTAGTCCTAGCACTCTGGAGGCTCAGGCAGGAGGACCACCATGAGTTTGAGGCCAGCCTTGGCTCACAACTGAGTTTAAGGCCAACCCAAACTACTTAGGGAGACCCCATCTCAAAAATAATACTACTACAACTAATAATAATAATAAATAAAAATCAAAGGAGAGTCATAAATTATATCTTAACTTATAGAAAAGAATTTAAGGACAAAAGTTGAAAAAATTACAAACTCTTAGTTTTCATAGGAGGTAAAGGACGTCATTCTAATAGTTATTGATAATGTACATAAGAACTGAAATCCCCTATACTTCTTTAAAATCCCCTATACTTCTTTAAAATCCCCTTGCCCTTCTATGTGTTTAAATGTGTTACCCAGTTACTCATTAGCAGCATTTAAAAGCTTCTGCTAGAATACAATATTTAACTCCGTTACCTCTCACAATTGAAAACTTGACTAGGGTTCTGAGCATATCTTGTTAATAGTACATGGATACAATCCAAAAGGTGTAATGGCTTCTTCACTCTGTTCCAGAATGGATCCTACAAAGAACATACACACTCTTGTGAGCAAATCATACTAACTTTTCCATCAATTATGTTAAAGGGTTCAAGCAAAATTTATTACTATCAAGAAGCATTAAATATAGTTATTAAATTATATATGTGGCTACAGTTAATATTTGAGAAAACATTAAAAAATGTATTGTGGGGCCAGGGATGTAGCTCTGCAGTACAGTGTCTGCCTGGCAAGTGCAAGACCCTGAGTTTGAGTTACAGTACCAAAAAAAAAAAAAAAAAAAAAGAAAGTATTGCGCTAAGTATTTTGGCATACATCTACAATTCCTGGAGCTGAGACCAAAGAATGTGCACCTGACTGGGGCAATGCAATGAGACCCAGCCTCAAAGTAAAAAATGAAAAGGTCTGGTGGTGTAGCTCAATGACAAGAGTGCTTCTGGGCTCAATCCCCAATACCACCACCAAAAATAATAAGCAAATAAATATTACAAAATACACAGCCTAATAAGGTTCAATACAGTGAGAAAGATCATTAAGCAATGCTATGTTTGATGAGGTGACACAGAATACAGTGTTACTTTTTCTTTGAAAGTAATAGAGCTAGAACTGGGGATATAGCTCTGGCAAGCACAAGGTCATAAGTTTGATGCCCAGTACTTCCAAAAAAAAAAAAAAGAAAGTAATGGGCCTGGAATACTGCTCAGTAGTACAGCCCTTGCCTAGCAGATCCCTAGAACTGGGAAAAAACAAGAAAAAGCAAAATCTGACAACTACCTCATGTGCTTATCCCATAATGTGGTTTAGCATATTCTACCAAGAGTAAAGTATACGCTTATTAAAATAGAAAATATTGCTGGACGTGGTGCTGCATGTCTATAACTCTAGCACTCGGGAGGCTGAGGCAGGAGGATCATGGTAAGTTTGAGACCAGCCTGGGCTACAAAGTGATCTCAAGGCCAGCCTGAACTGCACAGTGAGACCCTGTCTCAAAAAGAAATTAAAAAAAAAAAAAAGCTAACATGTCATTTTTCTCATGATACACAGCAGAGCAACTGTCATCATTTTTAATAGCCAGAAGTATAATTTTCAACACTCAGCTGTTTTAGCTGAAATATAAAGTGTTCCCCTAACACCGAGCCCAGTGCAGCAGTGTGGAGAGGCAGCAGAGGGGGCCTCGAGGTGACTGGCCCCTGAGGGCGCCACTGTAATGCACTGATGCCCTCAATGGCTGGAAGGCTATGAGCGCTGGGGCCTCACTGGAGGCAGAAGTCACGGAGGGCCATGTCTCTGCAGGGCACCTCTCGTCTCAGGCTCTCCCCTTTCGCTCTGCTCACTGGCTGCATGGGGGAGCAGCCTTCCTCTGCCGTGCCCTTCCATCACCATCCTCCTGCCTTGAAGTCAGACGATTGTGGACTGAAACCTCTGAACCAAGAGCCAAAATAAACCTTTTCTCCATTAAATTGTGTATGTCAGGCATTTGTCCCAGCAGTTCAAAGGTGACTAATCAATCACCACTGAAGCAGACCTCTGGTGCAACTTGACTAACTCTATTAGACTAAATGACAAGATGCTTACAATGACACAATTAAGGTATCTCACATTATATCTAGAGAAATGAATTACATAAAATATTTTACTTTAGTATACTACTTTCCTTACCCGTGACTTGAACAGCTGATCATAAACTTCCAGCAGTCTAGGTAATGGCACTCCAATTTCATTCATAGTCTGTATTACAAAGCCCACATCCCAGTTCAAAGTACAAACTTGCTGCTCTAAGAACTGTATAATAAAATCTGGGAAGGGAAAAAGATCAGAAACTTGAAGTTTTAACTCTTGATGTCAAAAGGTAGGTTTTAGTCATAACTAAGCAATTTGTGAGGTAATCTGAAAATGAATTTCAAAAAACTTTGGGGAACTGGGGAAGCAGCTCAATAATAGTGTATGTGCTTAATATGCAGATGTTTCTGGACTCAATCCCTAGCAATCAGTCAATCAATAAACACTGAAGAGACACATACCAGAACAGGCAAATGTAGGGACAGAAAGTAGATTACTGGCTGCCTCAGGTTGAAGGCTGCGAGGGAACGGGAAATAACAGGGTATTGAGGGGTGAAGAGAATGTCCTAAAATCAGATTCCAAGTGATGACTATACCACTGCTTCATGAATATAATCAAACCATTAATTATACATCTTAAAGATATTTTAAAGATATTAAGAAAGGCTTCAATATCTTAAGTAATTTAGAAAATGGAGAAAAGTACCAAAAGAACGTAAGAGGCTATTCAAAATCTTACTACAAGGAGCACCAAATAATTTTTTAAAATATTTGTATTTTTAAAACCTATCTGTGAGCACTTGCCCAGCTTGTACAATGACCTTGAGTTTGATCCTTAGTTCCACAAAATAAAAAAGTTGGAAAAATATCTGTACACTCAAAAATTTTTCAGAAAGGGCTACTGATTTTATGCACCCTGATTTTAAATTATTAAATATAGTTTTTTAAATATACTACCCCTCAGATTTGTAATACTTACTTTGATAGCTCTAAGTCTGTGCCATCCTCACTATTCTATTATAAATAAGATCTTTAATGGTAATGACCTAGTATATAGTTATGGTACCTGTTGTCCATGGGCAATAGCAATCACTGAAACAATTAACACCAAATCTGTATAAATTGTAGAATTTACCACTCTAATACAGTAAGTAAAAAAAATCCAAAAACTCTTTTTGACCTAGTTTGAAGTTCCTGGGTGCTTGCTTGTTGTTGCAAAACTGATAGAAAAAGGAAGAGCTCTTCTACTCCAAGAGTAGTTTAAAATTTAGGGGAGGGGAAAGCGGGGAAAGGAGGAAAGGAGAGGCAAAGAACTATAATGCTACATTGTGAACATTTTTATGTTTCTAAATGTTTTCATTAACAAAGGTGCTAATACTCTATTTTATGGGTATATTATCATTGCTTCTATTGTTTTAGGAAAAATTGTAGCTTGGCATATGGCTCATAATAACTAGAATTATTTGTAATCACCATATTTGGCTAAGAAAAAGTTCAAATAATAAAATTTTAACGTAACTACCTGCTATTTGGCTGTATGTCCTCAACATAATAGAGAGCAGCTGAACCAGTTAACTGGTTCAGTTTCTTTCCAGTTTCTATCCCCTTTACCGACCTGTACCTGGCCACCAACAGTATTAGCACTTACAGTCTATTGGTCAGCAGTCCCAAGATGGATATATACATCTGGTCAAAGAAAACTTCATACTCAATTATTAGCAAATTCAGCTATCCTTTAGAGACCTTTCTGTTTCTGAAGAGAATTAAAGTGCTGAGCTTCAGTAGCATAAAAGACACTACATTTTATTCTGAAGACCTTTTTTATTTTCTTGAGACAGGGTCTTGCTATGTAGTGCGGGCTGCCCTTGAACTTGCTTATGTAGCCCAGGCTGGCCTTGAACTGAAACTCACACTGATCCTCTTGCCTCACCCTTCTGAGTGGTGGGATTACAGGTGTGCATCACCACACCTATCTAAAGATCATTATTTTTCAGTGAAGAAAAGCAGTCAACACTGGAGATATAGCTCAGTGGCACAGTGCCTGCCTGGCAAGCATTAGGTCTTGAGTTCCCGATGCCTAGTACCAAAACAAAGGATAAAAAGTTGAATAATGAAAACCATCAAAATAGAAAATGTCCCAGAACTGGGAAGGCTGAGAATTTGAAGCAAGGCTGGGTTACACAGTGACCTCAAAGCCAGTCTGGGTTACACAGTGATACTCTGTGTCACAGTAAACCAAAACCAAACCAAAAAAAAATCTGGAAAATAAAACAGCGCACCTAGGGTTACTGCTTACCTAAAGGAAAGAAACGAGGTGTGCCAGCATAAATTTTCCCAAGGAGGATGATCTTAAGACTAAGAGCATGCATTCTGTCTGAGGAGCTCAATGTTACACTATCACTCAGTTCTAGAAGAAAGAAGACACATCAGTAGAAACCCAACTTATTTTTAATGTGGCATGTTTGTATTAACTATTTAATTATTTCAAGATACAAATATTTCAGAATATTCACATTAACTCATTAAATAGTAAATTCTGTGTTTCTGTTACTGACCAATCTCCCTTACCAGAGTACTAGTTATGAGATTCTGAAGTACCTCAAATCCCACACTAGGTAGAATAAATCATAAAAATGACACATTCTTTCCATGAGCACCCTTGAAAATACCCACTGGGCTCACTCTCTATAACCCCCTCCAAAACATGCAAACGCCCTCCACCCATACTCTACTTAGGTGTGTATTCCTCAAACAAGTAACTGAATAGTGTATACTAATTTACATATACACAAGCACGTACCTTTTTCTATGATATCTTGCCAAAGTGTCTGCACCAATATAGGATCTGAGTAACCCGCACAGTGAATTATAGCAAGTTTACACTCTGCAAGTTTAAATGGGTCGGCAAACTCCCCATAAAGCTGTAGGAAAAAAATCCCAAAATTAAACATCCAACCAGGCTGGCAACATTCAAAGTTTAACAGTGAAGCACTCCTAGACTAGGAAATTAGGTCATGGAAAAGCTAGGCACGATCTCCTAATCACAAAATCTGGCAGAAGTCAAATGTCTTCTGAGGCCTGTGCGCTCTATCCGGCTGCGCGTCCCGGCCTCAGTTTCCCCTCCTGCCGTGTCTACCACACCATGAGCAGCTGTGCCCAGCATCAATCAACAGAGTGGAGTAGATCAAAATGCAAGGGCGAAAAATCCCGTAGCACAGCCACGTTGGTGCGGATCCATGCGAGGTGAATGCCCTTTCTCTGTAAGTCCAGTGGAAGAACCATCATATCAGGGCGAAGACCAAGACCTTCTCTGCGTGGCCCACATTTATGTAGTTATCAGAAGGGAGGGACGTACTGAAGAAGGGGAGAACCCTTCAAGGACTTCTCCAACTTTTTCAACTGTCTCAGCTGTGATAATAATTTGCCCCTTGGCGAGCTGTTTATGGGCCCCAGCCAGGTCTCGGGGTAGGGAGTAGAAGCGGAAATCTGAGCAGACAACTTAAGGGACATTCTCCCACAGAAAAGGAGTCACTTGAGCAGGCTCTGCAGCACACCTTTGCCTGCTGAACTGCCTGGGGAATTTATAGGTCAACATTTTGAATCTGATACCCAAAAATGTGAAAACAGAGGAAAAAATGCAGTCTCAGAACTCAACTTCACCCAGAACAATTTCTGAATGCGAGGATACAGGGGAACCAGGAAGCCACACACCTGCAAGTTATGAAACGATTGCATCCGAAAGGAAACAACTCCAAAAGGCCATAAAAGGGCTTAAAGCAGAAATAAGCCACATACCTGCAATGATCTCTCAGACAAAAAATGAACTGAAAACAATAATGGAAGAAATGTTCCATACACATAGAGGAGAAATAGATAAAAGACTACAAGAAAATAGGAAACAAATGGAAACGTTACAAGAGCAATTTAGGAATGAATTACCAAAAATGAAACAGGTCCAAAGAGAATGCCAGGATTTGAAAACTTACACTGAAAGCTTACAGAACCGCTTAAATGAAACCAAAGATAGAATTTCAGAACTTGAAGACAGCATGGCACTTATGAGCGAGAAAAGAAGGATCTCATAATATCATCAAAGACACAAGAAAAATCAATCCAACAGCTCCAAGATGACGCAAAACGTAATAATATTCGAGTAATTGGAGTGAGTAAAACAGCAGGAGGCCACACAAACGATATAAAAAGAATATTTGCTGAAATAATAGCAGAAAATTTCCCAAACAAGGTAAAAGATACTGAAGTTCAGTTAATCAAGGCATATAGAACACCAACGATCCATAACCTAAAGAAAAACACACACAGACATATAATAGTCAAGATCCCAGATATCCAGCAAAGAAAAAAAATATTAAAAGGTGCTAGAGAAACGAAACAGATCACCTATAAAGTAAAGCCCATCAGAATCACAGCAGACTTCTCAACAGAAACCATGAAATCAAGAGCTTGGAGCGAGGTATTACAGATTCTGAGACAAAACAACTTCCAACCCAGACTGATGTATCCTGCAAAACTATCCCTCAAATTCAATGGAGAAATAAAATAGTTCCACGACAAAGAACTGAAAAACTTCACGAGTGCAAAGCCAGCATTGCAAACAGCACTAAAAGATATTCTAGACAGAGAAAAAAGAGACCACAATTCCAAGAAAAATAGAAATAACTCCCTAAACAGAACAAGCAAGTAAAAAGTCAGCAAAAGAAGGAAAACAACAAGTAAATAACATGACTAGAATAAGCCAACATATAACCATGATAACCATTAATGTAAATTGCCTCAATTCAAAAGTCAAAAGGAAAAGATTGGAAGAGTGGATTAAAGAACACAATCCAACGATATGCTGTATACAGGAAACACATTATACGCAAAAGGAAATCCAGAGGTTGAAAGTTAAAGGTTGGAAAACAATTCTCCATGCAACAGGTCCCCAGAAAAAAGCAGGGGTAGCTATTATGTTTGCAAACAATGTAAACTTCAAACCAAAAACAATCAAAAGAGATAAAGAAGGCCATTACATACTAGTTAGGGGAAAGCTGCAAGAGGAAGAGGTAACAATCCTAAACATTTATGCACCAAACC
>PVLD010017639.1:0-41285 GCA_004027595.1 Dinomys branickii
CCCTCCCCTCACTCCTTTCTTTCCTTCATTCCTTCTCTCCTCCCTTCCTAGCCCTTGTGACAAGTGTTGTGCCTTGGGAGATCACTAGGCAGGAGTGTTAGAGGGAGAAGGAGGGATGAAATGCAAGGGAGAATTACACAGCTCTTAGTCAAGCACTGTTGCATCCCAGCATCCGTGACGTTAGGTCCCTCCGAGCTTGTCCTCCCATGGCAGCCAACACGAGCTTATTTCCCATGGGAGCACTACATTTGGAAGGCCATTTTGGAGATAACACTATTTTGACTTCAATGTCAGCCCCACAGAAAATCTTGTGTAAAGGCAACGAGAAAGAAAAAGTGACACCCCTGTGTACCTGAAAACTTCGGAGTATCAAACTTCAACTTTGTCTACTAGAAGGGTGATTTTCCTTTTAATTCTTCATCACTGTGCAGTCTGACGTGGTAGTCAGTGACTTCATGTGGCTATTTCCAGTAAAATGGAATGAAATAAAAACTAAAGGTATCTCAGTTGCACTGGTCACATTGCCAGTGCTCCACAGTGGCAGACAGCTCACGGCCACTGTACCAAGCACCACAGATAGAGAACCACTGAGTGGCATTGCTTCAGGGTAATATTTACTTGCTTGTCTCAGTACTTGAATCACTATGTATGTTCCATTTTCCCTAAAGAAGGAAAGGTGACCATGAAAATGATTTCCTTTTAGTATCTGTAAGACAAGAAAATACGCTGCTTATCAACTTACCGACCATCAATAAAAACCAAAGGCGTGGCAAAGTGGGTGTTGCACACATTTCTGGTGGTAGTGTATTGATTTATCCTGTCTCTTGGAGAGCAGTTTGCAATAAGGAATTAGGGAAATACAAACATGCTCACCCTCTGATCCAGAAATCCAAACTGATTCCTCACCCTATGGCCAACCCCAATGTATTTTGAGACAACAGGCAAAAAACCAGAAGAACCACATTAAAAGATGTTCACTATAGTGGTATTTATAATAGCAGCGAAATGGAACTAAGTGAGTGTTACAGAAGAGGAGTCATCCACTACAAAGTAAAGAGTTATAAGCATTTATACTTGATACTATTCAAGCATAGTTATTACAATAGAATGCAACTACTTCCTGCAAAACACATGGCATAGTTAAATAATGAAATAATGAAGAGTATATATTTTGTTAGTTGTCTTATGTGTAGCATGTTCGTTCAAAATCCAGGTGCTAAGAAGAACAATTACTTATTATGTCACAGTTTCTCTGGTTCAGGGATCTGGGAGGGGCTTAGCTGAGCACCTCAGATTCTTACAGGGTGTCAGTGTAGCTAGTGACTCGATATCCAGTTCTCTGGTCATGGAGATGAAGAATCCACTTGGAAGTTTATTCCCAAGGTCTTTTAGCAACTGATTTTGATGCACGGGTATGAATAGATGTCCCTAGATTTTCATTATATTGCAGGACTCCTCACAACATGACAATTTGCTTCCCCTCAAGGTGAACAATGCAAGCGGAAGAAAAGGGTACGCACATCCAAGGTGGGGCCCCCCATCTCTGTAGCACCTGCTACTGGCATTGACAGCCCACCAGCTTCTTTTTACTAGAGGAAAGCCAGTAAAAAGTACACACACTTTTGAGGGGCGGGAGTCACAGAGGATGGGGACTCCAGGAGGTGGGGGAATTGCTGGGGTCACTTTGGAGGCTGCTGATCAAAAACATCCTGTGTGCAGCAGAGTCACCATTTGAAACAATACAAATTAGGTTCAAGATTTAGCAGAGAGGCAGACAGAAGACAGGATGGATCTATTTCTGGATGGCAGGACTAGGGAGCAATGGCTTTACCATACTTTTTTCACTATTTACCAACAATGAGCTTTTAAATGACAATTATTATGATGGGAACACTCAATGAGTGCTACTAAATTGAAAAAAAAAGCTTATTAAAATAAGTCGGTGCTGTATTCATTACTGTCGGTCATTTTAAATCTATTTCCAACTCTGAAATTCAACTTTGAGGGGCAGGGGAAACCAGAGAGTGATTCTACAGTTGGCAGAACATGCTGGGTGACACCAGTGGAACGCTACTTCACTTCCTGTACTAACTCTCTCCCTGCAGCCTTCCCTGCCCACACCCTTTCCTCCCAATTCCCGGAGAACCCTGTAGCTTAGTGTCTGCGAGGGCCAGGAAGCGAGGATTGATGGCCCTGCGTTAAGTCCCAGGCCGACTCTGGCAGTGATGGGTAAGTCATCCTTAGCGCTTGACGTCACTTTTTGAGGACTGAAACCTGATCCCTCCAGAGCCTGATCTCATCTCTTGACCATCAGATGAACTGAGGTCCAGTTACCAGGAAAGATTAAAAAAAGGCAAATGGGCCACCCACCTCTCAGTGCAGGAAGGCATCAGGTTGTTTTTGATTCCCTAGCCAGAGAACATCCCTAACTCTCACAAACAAGATGGCTGGAAAAACATTACTGCAGGCAGCCAGTCCTTTCTGAGCTGCGTGTTTGTGTAATTTTGCAGAGAAAGGAGCAAGTTTATTATTTTAATCCTTTGGTTACAATCTTGAGGAAAACCTCTTATTTATAGAATGGAGCAGAAAAGAATAACGTGGCCAAACAAACACGGTTGTAAGCATTCGCGCCAAACAACAGCAACGCAACAACAACAACAGCAACAACAACAACAGCAACAACAGCAACAACCATCCCCCAAAATGAACAACAAAGCATAATAAACAGCAGCAACAAAAAACTAGTACGAACTGAGCCTGTGTTTTGAGCGGGGCCCTCGTGGTCTGCCTTTGCCAAGTGTTTGCTACGCTACTCTACAGATGTCACTTCGCCTCCCAGAGCTTCAGTTCACTTATCTGACAAGTGATAATAATTGTACCTATCATGATGACCATTAAAACAAATGACCCAGTGAGGAGATACAGTGCTGGACATATAGCTATTGCTTATGAAAGTGTGATCTTTCTCTAGTAATACCACCATGAGTGGCCTCATTGGGCCATTCCCTGCTTCCTGGGAACAACTCAGCTATCCAATCCTAACAGCCAGTCGCCTTTCAAAAGCCCTGATTAGGCATGCATGAGGCTTTGGGGGACATTTTCAATCTAAGTGATAATACATGGTGGTTTTTATTACTGAGAGGGAAAGCAGGACTTGTACCAGAGCTACAAAGCCCTATTTGATCAGGCCCTGGCTCTCTCCCTCATGTACCCTTTGCTGCTCTCCACTGCTCTCCCTCTTGTCCCAGTCTTGCTCTGGCCTCAGGGCCTTTGCACTTGCTCTGGCCTCTCCTGGGAACGTGCATTTGTCAGACATTTATTTGGCTAGGAGTTTTCTCCATACTGAGTATTCAAGTCAAATACTATCTTTTTCCAGAAATAACCAGAGTTTGTTTCCACCACTTGCAATCAGTGAAGTCTAGCGGAATCAGTGAAGTCTTTAGAAAGAAAAGTTTCTGTTCCTCTTCTTTGCTCCATGGCCAGCGGCATTTATCAGCCTTGTGTGGCTTTGCTCTTAGATCCCACCCCCGATCTGATTTCAGATTAGTAGTCATTTTTGCCTGACCCATTAGGACCTTAGAAACAAAGTGAGGGTAGGAAATGAAGGAGGAAAAGGTGAACCTAAAGACAGGCTCATGGCTACTGTGATAAAAGCTTCCAGGGGTATAGTTTGTAATGAGGTTAATCTAGAAAATCAAGCTGGAGACATCTGTCGTAATGCTACTCATGCGAGTTTGCCTGGCTCAAGCTGGACTGTGAAGGTCTGGATTTGAAGGCAGAGGTGATTATAGGAGAGAAAGCAGGAATGTTGTGCATGAACAACAATTAGACCTAGCACAGCTGCAGGGGTCTTGATGCTGACTTGAGCTCATGAAGATGAACGTTCATGTTCTGGGAAAGGACTGCCTCTTAAGCTCTGTTAATGTTGGCCACTCTTTTTAGGCAGAGGGTAACTCAATGCGGTGTCCTGAGCTCGGTACACTCAGAAATGCCTGCCTCTTCTGTCTGCTTACTGCTGTCGCAGCACACGGCATCTTACTGTGAATTTTCCAGGGCCTGCCAGGTTCCCTCCTCCTGGGCTGTTGGACTCCTCTCTCTTCTTCATCTGCTTACCCTTTTTATCTCCAACATCATGTCATCAGGGGACTCTCCTCCAACTTCACTATGTGGTCAGCTTTTAAAGTTCTTGGATGAACGACTGTCCTTAGGGCCTGAGCTCTGTTTGGAAAGAAGTGTGTCAGATTTTGTTTACCATGAGAAATGCTATGGCTACTGGAGATACTGGATGAGTTAGGGGGTAGACATTCAATAAGCATTTGTTCAATCAATACATTTATTTTCAGTGCCAATGGAAAGAGTGAACCCCTAAGAGCAATTCCTATTTTGAGCAATAAGCAGCTGATTGACTTTAGTCACAAGTATTTTGCATCTTTCAGGAAAAAAAAAATCTTAAATTTTAAAATGACCCATTCAAGGAATACTTCTTTGTAGTTTATATTTTGTTGCTATCATGGGAAGGAAAGATGTTTTGTGTATCCCGTGAACTGTAGCTGATTCACTTTGATGTACTTTGTGGTCTTTATCTAGAAGAGGCTAGGTGGACTTTTTTCTGAAAGGGACCAGATAATAAATATTTGAAGCCTTAAGGCCCATGTGCTTTCTGTAGCTCTTCCTCAGTTTTCCCATTGTGTAAAAGTTGCCACAGACAATATACCCATGAACATGAATGTGTACCAATAAAACTTTATTTACAAATTAGGTGTGGGGTCAGACTTTGCTGACCTTTGTTATAGACAGTGGGGGTGCGTGGGAAGGGAGAAATCAAAATACCAGAACTTGTCTGGTATTTAACACTGGAGCAGCGCATGGTACGAGGCCCTGACTTCTTCCGTCTGCTCTAGCACATGCGTCTCCCTCTCTGGATCTCAGATCACCGATGAATGAAATGAGGACCAAAGGCATAATGCCACGTGGTTGTGAGGATGAGAGGCTGCCAACTGAACAAGCCGGGGCTCCACAACCGTGCTCCGGGTCAGTCCTAGTTGTTTTTATGTTTACTTTCTACTTCTAGGCTGCTCTAACATTTCATGTAGGGTTGTGCTTTACAGTAGTTGCCTTTAAGAATAAATGTATAAAAGGAAATAAGATGGGGTCATAGCGAAGAGCACTTGGAAGCTTAAAGGAGGATTGCTCTGCTCTTGTGTGGACAGGTGAGCTGTGGGAGCAAAGGCAATTGTCAGGAGAGCCAGGGAAAATCTTTTCTCACAATCCGAGGTGTGCATAGCCAGGTGTGGCGGTGAACACCTGTAGTTCTAGCACTCTGGGAGGCTGACACAGGAGGATCATGAGTTTGAGCCCAGCCTGGGGAACTTAGTGACTTAGCCAGACCCTGTCTTAAGATATAAATAAATAACAAAAGGGCCGGGGATTTGGCTCAGGGCACAGGCCATAGGCTCAGTCCCTAGTACTGAAAACAATAGAACTCCTGGTGTTCAGCCACGGTAGCTTAGGGTAGGTGACAGTGACCACAGAAGGATACAGCTTGTCCCCAAGCGGAAGGATGACCAAGACCTTGTTACACCTGGAAATTCCCTGATGCAGCACCCTAATGTCCTTGGGAAAGGGGTGTCCACAGAGTGAGAACAGGAGCACATGTTCAGGGTCCTGTTCTCTCATCTGTTGGCATAAACTTTTAAAATTCATTCTCAAGCTGAGGATTTCACACAACCTATAGCACTGGCAGCCAGGGCAAGCCTGTGGGGCACCCAGCTGGACTGTCATGGGCCCAGCTGCCCGCCTGCCCTTGCCTGGGTTCATCGCCAGCACTTAGCTTTGCCACATAGAAGTCAGATGATGCCACGTGCCTGCCCTAAGCCTTTAACCATATCTGTTACCGTCAGAATGAAACTCAGACTCATCCAAGCCCCAAAGACTGCACCGTCCACCACCATGGCTGATCCAGCCATGTCGGCTTCTTTGCTGCACTGGAGGCACCCAAAGCCCACATGACTCAGGGCTTTGGCTCTCGCTGCTTCCTTCTCTGGAAAGCAGTTCACTCAATGAGCCACAACCCCCCCTGTGAGCTTCCCCAATTCTCTCTGTCTCACAGCTACTGGTGTTCATTTGTTCATGGCAGTAAGCACCCTTGTCCTTTTCCATTAGCAGATAAGCTTCTCAAGGGCAAAACCTTTATTATTCATCGATTATTCATCGCTGCTACAACCCAGTGCCCTGCTGGCCTGTCTTGGTTTAACACACATGTGCTGAGTACTTGGGAAATGATCCGTTCATGTTTCCCTCTCTGTAAAAGCGGAAGCAAATCTAACCTCCTACCAAAGACGGTGAATAAATTTGTTGACATGCGTTATTGCATATGATATTAGTTTAGCTTGGTATAAACTGATCAACATTTGTCTGGTACTTCTTATAGCATGGGTGAAATTTTCAGGATAAGGATAAATTTTTTAAGAATACCAACTCAAGGCTGGGTATGGTGGTGCAGAGCTGTAACACCAGCACTTGGGAGGGTGAGGTAGGGGGATCATCGTGAGGTTGAGGCCAGCTTGAACTACTAGTCAGACCCTGTCTCAAAAAACCAAAAGTAAAAATGTCAACTCAGTGTTGGTGAGGGCAGTGGAACAGGCTGGTGCAACAAAGTCTTTGTGAGATGAATCGGCAGAAAGTTCTACAAAACTGCAGAAGAAAGTAATTCTTTTCAGGCGCCCAGGAGATGTTGGTAAAAGGTAGAATCCTTAAGCACAATCATGTTAGATCCCATAAGAATCTAAGATCTGAAAAGATCACTTCTAGAATTACTCAGTTGTAAACATACAGTGCGCAAATAGTTGCTCTGCACAGCGAGGCTGTGAGGCTGGCTGTACTGGAACATGAGTAAAGGCACAGGCTGAGGGTGGTTTCTGAAGGCACACACTGAACACCTGCCCGGCAGGTATGGTGAACAGGAGAAATTCAACCTGAGTGTTGAGCAGGGAGAAAGACTAATGCTTCTTTGTGCGATAATTCCAGGATTTTTCTGCACCTTCTTGCTCACTGTTTCTTAGGCAGACAGAAGCCAGGAGGTGACTCCTGTCCCCAGAAGTACAGAAGACGCTCAGGTCACTTCAACAAGCCTTGTCTTCCTGACAGATAGAAACTTTATCTTGTTATCTTTGGCCACTGTTAGAACATAACTCATTCAAAGAATGTCACAGGCATGAGAGAACACACACATACACATGCACACTCACACACACACACACACACATGCGTGTGCATAAAAAAGAAAAATCAACAGAAATAATACCAAGTTTGAACAATATGGAAATCACTGCATTTGTCTTTTATCCTGAAACACAGAACAAACTTCAGTGATTCTTTTCTTTCTGGGCGATACCAGTGGTCTCCTAGGATCACGGTTTATACTTCCTTGAGGGAGCTGGATTTGAGTCCTGGTATTGGCTTACTGGGTAACGCTGGGAAAATCATTAAATTTGTCTGAATTTTGTCAGTCAAAGGGTGAGAAATCTTGGCTCTGGTTTTCCGTAAAGTATGAGGTTTAAGGGAGATGAGTTGCATAAAAGTTCCTTGTTCTGGGGAAACTGAGGTAAGTTCAAGGCCCAAATGGGCGACTTGGTAAATTAGTGAGTCCCTGCTTCACAATTAAAAAAGGAAAAAAAGGAAAGGCTACGGATGTTGCTTAGTGTGAAGGCCCTAAGTTTAATCTCTCGTACCAAAAAAAAAAAGTGCATTGCTTTGGCAGTGTGCAGTTTAAATGTAAAAGGAGAGGCAGGGTTCCCAAGCCAGGAGTGTGAACTCTCTCAAATGCTTGTGGGGTGGTGAGGTGAACGGCGGGGCCTGCCATTAACTTTCCACACAGCTGCGGCCGTTTTGTATGTGTAAGCGCAGGAAGATTCGTTACTCCCACACAGATGTGCATTTTCTTTCGTTTTGCTTAAAACACCGTGACGTCTTTTGAATGATCTTCTGTTGGCTCAGTGTTGGGAGATATGGGTAAGAGAAATGTTCGTCTCATAAGATTTGGAGTAGGAGAACCGTCAAAATGATAAAAGATGCAGAAGTCTGGTTAACCAAAGATGACAGGGGTCTGTGAGGACTGTGGATGTGGAAGACTATTCACCTTCTTGGCCCTTGCCCCCGGTTCCCATGGGAAACAGGCCAAATATTGTCATGTCCCTAACTTTTGAAGAGAATCCAGGCATTAAGGGCCATTTCTAAAACCTCTAAATATGCAATTAAAAGTTTCAGAACAATACTAGAGATACATCTGAGGTAGCATCGTAGCGTGTGACTGAGGCAGCCTGTGATTAAACGCAGACAAAGGGTCAGTCCTCAGCTGACTGCAGAGGCCAGCATAACATCGACCTAAGCATTCCAACCCTGCCAGCTGAAATGACCCAGGAAATGAACTGCGCAACGTTCCCGGAAAGGGAGATTTTGAAGCTCTTTGCAGTTTTCCCTGGGCCCAGGTCCTACCTAAGTGAAGCGTTTTCAGGGCGAGCGCTTGCCGCAGAGGGAAGATGGTTGAATTTATTGCACTGGTTTCTTTTGGCCAGACTTCCATCGGTCCCGCACCCCGCAACCGAAGGGCCCTTCTGATGCTAGTCTCGCTGACTGCAGCATTCCTGGCTGTTTTTTAAAAATATGATTCCCGCCTTTTAATCGTTCTTTTATTAAACTCTGCCCCTACACGTGAGCTCCTGCAGCCAGACAGAAGCTCCTGCCTGGTCCACCAACTGGTACAATTCCACTGCACAACCCTAACGATCAGAAGGGGCCCCTGGAATGATACAGGGAGGCCCCGTTTCCAAATCAGAACCCCAGGTGAGATCGCCAAACAGCTCCGCGTGGAAGCACTTGGTGAACATTTGCCAGAAAGACAGATTCACCTTTATCTGATCACTGAGAAAGCTAAATAAATCCGTATATGCTCAAGTGCCTGTCTTAGGAGAAACAAAACCTGAACACGTGTTAAGTACTTGTGTTGGCTATATTCAGAGAGCACAGTTTGTGGGGAGGAGAGAAGCTACATGAATATCGGTGACTATAGTGATAACAACATCAGCAAAGGGTGGCTGTGGGATGCAGGTTATTTAGGAAGTCGTGTGCGTCTCATGCACTGCTCATGGCTACAGTTGGAGGTAGCTGCATTCCTACACCAAAGAGGAGAACTTGGGCTTAGAGCTGTCCCTTGATGCGTAGAGATACAGTGAGAAACTTCCTGCCTGGTCAACCAACTGAAACATTACTGCTGCGGAACACTAGAGTGACCCCAGCTATCTCTGGATGTCAGTGCCTTCAGAGTTCAAAGACAGGAGTGGCCAGTGAGGGCTAGAGCATTCCAGAATGAGGAGTGTCGATGGCCTTTCATAGATCTTAGAAAGGAGTATGTGAATCAAGAATCCCCCGATCACATCTCGTTTGGATCCTCAGCTGGGCCCAAGAGTGTCCCCAGTGACACTCCAGTGACAGGAAGGGAAGCTGGGAGGCCTGACTATGTTATTATTTTACTTCTAAATTGCAGTTTGCTCATAGGAGATGACATTTATTTCTACTGAGTCCCATATAGGAACACTTCAAAAAACCTTTCTCCTTCCTTTTCCTTCTTTTTTTTCACTTCTTCCTCTGTCACTTAGATCCTTCCAGTTTCTAACTAAAGTGACACTTTCTTTGGCGGGGGGCACTACTTATTTCCTATTAGATAGAGTCTTCTTCAAGGTCTTGGTTCCCCAGCCCAGAGGCAGAGCTGGTGTGGTTATAGGATGGTGAACTGGCCCTGTCTGTGTGCTCTGTCCTGTGACACTGAAGCTCCATCCATCAGGAGATGACGTTTATCTCCCTGTCATTTAACCCCGGGCTGGGCTTTGGAGTTAGTGTCCAGTAGAATATGACAGAAGCAACCATAGTGCAGTTCTGAGGCTGGATCTCAAGGTCCCTGCTAGCCCCATGAGAACAAGCCTGGGCCACCCTGCTGGAGGGTGACAGCACGTGCAGAAGGTCCAGGTCCCCTCACCTAAAGCCATGCATGACCAGCCAGTGCTCAGCTGAGCCAAGTCTTGTTGACCTGAGGGTCATGAGCCCAGCCAACAGTTCTCATTTGAAACCACTTAAGGTCTTGGATGATTTTTGTGCAGCAAATCTAACTGCTCAGTTAAGCACACTGGATATTTTCCCATGAACTTTGCATCTTGAGTAGAGAAGGTAAGAAAATGAGGATGTTTGGGGGTTACTTCATTCGGTCCAGTGGTGGTCCTTACTTGTACAAGTCTATAGTTTGTTCTAGACTTAGGGTCTGCGTAGGCATCAGCCCATTTCCAGGCTCTGTCTTCAGCTCTGCCATCTGTTCTGAGAACTGCCAGGAGCGTTCAGAGCAATTTCCTCTTTGCTTAAGTTACCAAAAGTCAGTTGACCTTGTCTGCACTTTAATTACTCCGACTGTCCAATAGTCAACTTGATGTGGTGGAGGGAGAAGTCGTCACATGTAGCTCTTGGAGAGGATACCTGGGAAAGGAGACATCTTGTCCAGCATGGACTAGGGTCCTGCCTGCTTAGCTGGACTGCAGGGCTGGTCTTACTCTTCAAGCTCTATCAGAATCCTAGCTGGTGACATTCCTGCTTGCCTTGCTTCGGTGCTATGGGGTTTGCCAAGGGCTACAGCCCTAAAGAAAGTCTTCTCCCTTTTGTCAATTTCTTCAGGGGAATTTAATTTTCATGAGGTTGCATAATGTGTCCTAAGTATGTGATGGGAAAGCTCATTGTGAGAGCAGCTATTCCAGGGGCAGGGGGGGAGGCTGTTCTAGTCCTTCACATATGCTGATCCTTCCCCCTGGACCATTCCAATGAAGGCTCCACCCTCGGCGCGTGCATCTGGAGCACCTTGTCTGAGCATCCTTTCCTGGCTGCCAAGACCAGCAAGACCATTGTCCTCCAGCCACCGAGTGCTGCACCATGTCCCACAGGTCATTACATTGTAATTCAGCTGTGTCTTCGACATCTGTTTACTTGAACATATCCCCCTCTCTGCTGTGAGCTTCTGAATCTCTGGAATTGTCCTTTTACAGTAATCCTACTTCCCACTTCAGATAATTGGACAGCAATTAAAATTGCAGGGATCAGGCATAATATCCTAGTTAGTAGAGTGATCTTAGCCAGTCAGCTTATTAAATCTTTCCGGTGTTGGGTGAGATCCAAGCACACACCTGGCCTATCTTGTTTGGCCCGCAGAACATCGTCATCATTTAAATTTGCGAACCTGCGTGGCTGGATTCGTAGCTACTCTCAGGAGCAGATTGGCTACTATCACATCATGTTTCTAAGCAGTAACAAACAGTGGGGCACCATCCACCCAGTGAAAGTCAGTACATGAGTTGGATTTAGGGTTAGTGTTAGCTCCAGTGCACCGCTGCAGGTGGCATGTGAGCCCCAGGTCGCTACCGGGTGCCCTAGCTCACCTGGGTGACTAGTGAGTTGCAATGAAGCTTCTTTTAAGGCTCCATCCACTGTCAAGAAAGTGAAAAAGAGTATTGCTGCCAGTCAGCCTGGTTACCACGCAGAGCGGAGGATTCATTCTGATTCCAGAGATGCCATGACATGGAAAGAGGAGCATCCTGGGATCTTGGAGGACCCTTTCCTGCCTGCCAGGACCAGAAACTGTCAAGGCCAGATGATGTCCACATCTTTTAGCACGTCCCTGCCCTCTAATTCAATTCCAAGCAGGAAAAGAAAAATCTTTGCATTTAGTTCTGATCTTCTGCGATGGCCTCTACTTTGGAACAGGGTCAACTTCAAAATGCTTTTACATATACTGTTATATGGACCTTCATGTACATTCCTATAGTGTGGTTTATCTACATTAGTCTGAGGAATAATCACCAACTTCACCCACATGTGTTAATTTTGACAGATATGAAATTGAAAAATAACAAAAAGGTTGTAATTATTTAAAAAGTCATTAAGATTATAGGTATATTGGAGTCTCACAGTATTGGAACCCATCCATAATTCCCTACCTCCAACTCGTGTGATCCTCAAACCTCTAAAACCACGAGGTTTAGAACTTCTCCCCCATAATTAATTTAGCAGAAAAATCAGACCTGAACTTACTTGAAACTCTTTAAATCTTAAAAAAAATCAGTAACATTAGTGTTTAACTGAAAAATATTTATATTTTTAAGTACAGCATGCTGCTTCCACCTTCCCTGGGAGTGTTACCTAACTCATGGTGTAGGTGCCATGTTCTCTAAAGTCAGAAAAAGTCTGAATTTTAAAACACATCTGCTCTAAAATGTTTCACCAGGAAGAATTTGTGAACTTGTCTAAATAAAGACTCTGGCTCTCCTGGCGAAGACGGGTGCCGCCGTGTGCCAAATTAGCTTTTCCCTCAGTTTTTGTTCTACTCCTTTACTGAGCTTCAATAATTTGCATTATTTCTTCACTTAGTGAATTCTTGAACCTTCTGAGTAACGAGGTGCCAGTCCCCTGAACAAGGACGGGGGCCTAATGCCACCTCTGCCTACTCTCCCCACAGAGGGAGGAAATGAGGGTAGGGAAGGCTCACCACACTTCTCTGTTTGACAGGCGTGTGCCATGGAGAGAGCGATATGATCAGGCCCTGCATACATCGATGCCCTAACAGTGTGTGGCGAATGGGCAGGGTAACATTTAATAAGCACGTTAGGGTAATTAGTTAAGTCACTTGTCAATTAACTAGATTACCTAACAGCCAATTTGTCTCTCCAGGCAGAGGCTTTATGGAAAGGCTGTGACGGTACTCTTATTTTGAAAGGGCAGCCTTCAGGATAAATACACAGACAGGCAGTGGGTCTGCTGGCCTTGAGCGCCACTGGGAGAGTTTAGTATTCCTACTGCTTTAAAATGATCCTCATCTTCTCGTCTTTTTTTTTTTTTTTTCCAAAGTCTTCCCTTTTCCTCCACACCTCCCCATTTCTTTCCTTAATTTCTTTTGGTTTGGTTTTCTGATAGTTTTTTTCTTCAGTGTCTGATTTTATCTTAGGTCACAAGCCAGATAGTGGCTTCTAGGCTTTGCAGGCAAGAGATAAGATCAAGGACACACGTGTGACTTTATGTCACAGGACAGAAAACAGGTTTCTAGAAAAGTAGTCCCTCATTTAAAACATGCAAAAATTAGGCTATCCCATTGCGCCTAGGAAAACAGGCCATAGACTGGGGTGATTCTCCTGTGAGGATTTGCTGACTCTGACATTGGGTCCACACTACGTTGCTAATTTCTTAAATCAACATGGCTACATTTGCAATCCAGAGGATTTAAAATCGTCTGGCCTCTTCACTGTGTCTTTCCTAGTCCTCCCAGTCACAGTCTAAGAACCTGAAAGCAAATGATGTGTATTTCACCAAGAAGCATCGTCTGTTTTGACAAAAACATCAACTCTGAATAGAAGTGCCTCTTGCTTAGGAGGAGAGCTAGGGCAAGTCCAGGGAGGCGTTTAAGTAAAACATTTACCTTGGTGCTCCGCGTGGCTAGGACTACGAAAGCGTTAAATTATTTTGATAGCAACAGCGGGTAGGGACGGGACATTTCCCATCAGAACCCCTTCGCGTCCCTGGGAACCCTGTGGACGCGGAGAGGAGCCGAAAGGAGATACTCTTGGACATTTTCCGAGACTCCAGGAGGCCTCAATTTTGCCGCATGATTTTCCGGACCCTCTGCTTTTGCTCAGATAGATTTTCCTGCCTCGGCTTTTCAGTGATTGAACTACAAGTCCTGCCCCTACTCTACAAAGTCCTCTGTACACTATGGGATGCGAAGAGGTATATTCAAGAGGTTTCCTGCCTCGGTTTCCTCGCTGGCGAAACTCTCCGAAAGCCTTATTTAGCATGCACGTGCAGGGCTGACCGGAAGCGAACCTGGCGCTAGCAGCCCCAGAACTTTAAAAGCCCCTGGCAGGAGGCCCTCCTCTTCCCCTGCCCCTCCTTCTCTGGTTCCCTTTTGATGTTCTCTCATTCTTTTAGGCCTTTGCCGGCAGTAAGTGCAATCACATCACACACACAGCTTTCTTTGGAAAGCTTCCTTTTTAATGATCTGGCAGCCCAGAGACATTGAGGCCTTCCAGAAAAAAATTTCAGTCCCTCTACCCACAGCTTCCACAAGCCCTAGTGATAAATGACACCTGTCATTCTGTCACAGACAAGCGGCAGAGACCGGGATGTCAGTGATGTATGGCTCACCAGAACAGGAAATCAACTTTTTTTTTTCAAAGAAAAAAAAAAAAACCCTAAAAGAGATGACCAGGGCATTGTCAGGACACTGGGCCCAAGGCCTGGCCTCACAAGACAGACCAAAAGACAGACTGAGTAAGTTTGAGCTTAGGAAAGGAAAAAAAAAAAAAAAAAAAAGATCAAAATAAGGAGAATTGGCAGAGAAACTGGCATAAAATAACCCACAGATTGTGTTGGCGTTGTTGATTTCTTTGCAGTGCTCTGGATATTAGCCAAATTTTCACCTACCCTGGTGATTTATGGAGGGAAAGGTTGGTCCCTGCTCCATGGGAATTCTATTTTCCTTCTGGAGCCTCAGAAAAAAAGTGAGTCAAATCAAAGATTTGTTTGTTAAAGCTAAATTACCCCGTTTTACACTGCCCCCAACGAAAAGCAATAACATTTCCAACGCCCCCCGAGGGACTCCCTCCGTGCAGAGATTGTTCCCAGAAGATTAACAGCCTTGTCTTTTCATGTTGATGGCAATCACAGGGAGGAGCAGGAGGTGGTTCCTTTATCTTTATTTTTTCCCCAGTTTGTCACCCTCACTCCTCCCATGATCCATATATATTGAATTCAAAAACCATTTTTTCCTCTTTCTATCAAAAAAAAAACACTGCACTTAGATCCACTTGGGGGCCCTGATTTAAAAGGCAAACTCAACTGCATCATCAAATTGAATCTGAGCATCCACTGGGTGTTATTTCTCTACTGGACCCCGAACAGGAAATTAAGAAACACACAGCTGGAGTCTCCGTATGCCTGGTTTCTGAGCCTCAGCATACTGATGTTTGGGCTGGCCGTTCTCTGTTGTGGGGATGATCCTGGACCTGGGAGGGGTTAGCAGCACCCCCAGCTTCTATCCACTAAAACTAGTGGCGCCCCACTTGAGTGAAGACCGTCAAGAATATCCCCAGGCTGTGCTGAACATCCCCTGGGAAGCAAAATTCCCCCCTTGAGATCCGCTTTCTTGAAGTCTGAAGTCAAACTACCAAAGAAAAATAATAGTCATGGGATGAACTGGAGTGGACAGGTAATTAAATGTTAAATAGTATGATACAGAAATGGTAAGTGTAGGCTTTAAAGTACTTTCCCAAAGAGACCTTTGTATTTACAGGCTTGTGCAAATGATTCTATGTGCAACAACAGCACTAACAACTATATCAACAGACTCTTATTACAAGATATAAAGTCAATAGTTATTTTGTGCACATACAGTGCACATAGTATCCACCTATCATCTATCTGTCCGTCTATCTGTCTATCTCTCTGACCTGGATAGACATTAAGAGGCCACAACAGTTTTAAACCATACAAAATAAATCTTGGTTTCTGACAAATCGCATTCATATCAGAAGGAGATGGCAACCAACAAGGAAAAATCTCTTTTGCCATAATATCATGAATTAATAGCATTACAGCCTTAAAATTATAATTTATTAAATACTAGCATTGAACTTTTCTGAGTTTAAATTTCTAGATGGATTGAGGAACGTCAGGATAAAAGTAAACTTGCATCTTTGCCTTCTTTGTAGATGAAAACCACTAACATACAAATCAAACGAGTTTATAGGAGGATATTAAAAACATTCTTTGACCTGTGCAATAAAAAATGGGATGAAAAGAAAGCCAAGCCCAGTTTGTACATACCATATAAAACAGCTGAGGTTGTCACCCATCAATTGTCACCGAAAGAGATCAAAGTTAATTTGGAGACACAGATTTATCCACGTATAAAGCCATTAATGGGAATCCCATGAGAAGACAAAAAATATGTAATAGGCTGAGTTGTAATCACACAGAATGGAAACAAAAAGCACGTAATTAACACACGGGGCATGAGCCCACCTTCAGCCAAAAGTGGAGGAGGAAAACATCTCAAAGAATTTAGAAAAATAAGACAGCACCATGAAATATATCTACTTTCATTAACCGGATAAAGAATCTCTGGTACCCTCTGAAAGACTGTTTAATCTTCAGAATTACAGGTCAAACCGCTCAGTGGGTGTTACAGTTATCAATATGGGTGTTGGAAATACTTTCATAAGGATCTTAAAAATGAGACTCCCCACCCTGCATCCCCCCCTCTTGCACATTGCTGCAAACCAGCTGGTGGGGTTTGTTCTGCTGCAAACCAGTTGATGGGGTTTGTTCTGCATTCTACCACTTTCTGTCTTGGTCAATTTAAGGCAGACCACTCTTTGTTCACACCAGACTGCCGCGCCCACCAATGGGGGTCCTAATAAAATTTTATGCTGTTCTAGGACGTTTCTGTCTCATCTTCACCTCCTGGTCTTGTATCATGTTGAGGGCAATTACACATTTATTTATTACACATCCCCAAATATAAAGCCACGAAAACTGTACCAAAGACAGCAGGTTTTCAATCATCCATCAAGATATACCAGTTTCAAAAGACAGCCCTGCGCCACATCCTGAAGGTCATTACTCACTCTTGAAAGCTCATTTCAAAGGCCTCCTTCATCTTTTGATATAGTTAGATAGTGTGTGAGCCAAAGTGCTGCTTTGGGATCTCAATAACTCCATGCTCCCCCTCTCAGGGCATGATTAGTGGGCGGTGTGGGCACCAATTTAGGCTCTGTCTACACAATGCCCAGACTTCCTGTGCAGAAATGGAACTGTCTGTTACACAACTGCCAGTTTCAGCTACCCATTGCCACACTGTGTTGACCCAGTCCATCCCCTTCCCCACAGCACCAACTGATCTTTGGGGTTTGTTCTGAGTATCTGGGGATGGATCTGCTTAACATACCAGCTCAGAAATGGAACGCAGAGATGGCATAGTCTTTGCCACCTGGCAATACTCAATCTTTAAAACTCATCTGTGTTCTACAAGTACTGGTCCTTCTGTACACTCATCCCTTACCTTCTGTGCTCTTGACTCAGGCAATCTTTGCGTGCCTGGATCCCCCTTGTCCTGAAGCTTCCAGAGCATCTCCTAGACTTTTCAGTATTGTGAATGAACATTCCCTTCCCCAGCCTATATATTTTTCTTAGACCACTTAGTACTCCAAGTATTTTCTATTTATTATTCCAGTCAGTTGGTTTCAACTGCCCTACAATAATCATTAGTGTTACCCATCTTGGACTTGATGATGCCCTTCCGTCCACATCTGCTAGCCATGCATATCTCCCTATCGAGCGTGCAGACAGTCAACACTGCTGTACTGGGTGTGGTAATCATTTGGCTGTGATTGGTTTGCATACTAGGCAAGCTAGAAATGCTGGAGCCTGCCCCTGGGAGAAACCCTCAGGCAGTGACAGATGGAGATTTGGTGGAAACGACCCCAGCACCCTTTCTGTGTTCTACACTCTCTCCCAGAGGTCCTCAGAATGACTAAGCTCCAGTTGGCCAGCTAAGCTCCAGTAGTAACACACAGGATCATGCACTTGTGCCGTTCCCTTTCTGTGTCTCTTCCCCACTCCTCTGCTTGTATTTCTTGGGATCAACAGCTAAAGAAATTATGCATGCTCAATTCCTGTTTCAGGGTTTCAGTTCTGGGGCATCGAAAATGGTGAGATCCCTTAAAATATGAAAATGAAACCAAGGGCAATGTGATGTCACAAAACGTGTCTTACTAACATTGCAGCCAACTTCAGGCCTGAGTCCTGACAATCAGAGCACAAAGAAGGCGTGTGAACAACTAAGGGATATTAGTATCCCTTACTAATAACACTAATGATTATTGTACGGCAGTTGAAACCAACTGACTGGGGCATCGAAAACCAAGTAGGACATTTGTATAGCTATGCAGGAAACAGATACAAAGGCACTAAATGCCCAGCCCCAGGAGGAGACCCGTGTCACCATTTCAAACCCATGCACGGGGCTTTCACTGGGTCCTGTGCCTCCCAGGTCCTGTCCTTTAGAAGGAAGTGAAGGTCTGCACTGCCCAGTGATTACCCCTCATCCTGTTAGAGGGGACTGAGGGGAATCTCTTGTCTCTCGGAGAGTAGCCTGGGCTGCTGGAACCTGGGAATGAAGTGAGCACTGCGATGTTCACACGCCCTCTTTGTGCTCTGATTGTCAGGACTCAGGCCTGAAGTTGGCTGCAATGTTAGCAAGACACATTTTGTGACATCACATTGCCCCTGGTTTCATTTTCATATTTTAACTAAACTCACTTTTACTGTTGTTTCCTTTCCTTGTTTTATGTTAAAAACCACCGTTGCCTGTGTAAATGGTTTATTGACTCCTTTCTTTGAAGAGAGCTTTTTAAAATGCACATATTAGATTTGGATTAGATATATATTTAACATACCTGTACTATATTATATATGACATATAGTATACAGTATTAATGTATTATATACTTAATTATCCCTTATAAGTCTTAGTACATTTAATGCTATTTAGTACTATAAATCTTGAGACAGTGTATTTGTTCATATATCCTTACATTTTGGGCAACTTAAAGGTATAATAGCACAATATTTAGTCAGTGTATTTGTTCATATATCCTTACATTTTGGGCAACTTAAAGGTATAATAGCACAATATTTAGTCCCAATCTCAGAAGTCAGACTGCATGAACTCAAATCTCAGTTCCATGAGTACTGTGGATTGTCAGCCAAATTCCTTACTGACCCTGTGCCTCAGCTTCCTCACTACTATAAAAGACAATAAAAATAATGCCTAACTCATGGGGTCATGACAGGAAGGAGAGAATTTAAAATATACAGAGCAACTAGCACAGTAATGAGAAGGACGCAAATGTTGGGTAAGTGTAACTGTTCTACCACAAGCCAACTCTGGGCTGAGATTATTTCAGTTATTTCTGTGAAAAATGTGTTTCTCAGTGGCATGAGCAGCTGATCCCATGAATATCAAGGCCGAGTTTACTTTCTGGCTCCCAGCCGTTAAAGGTGCCTCAGACTTTTCAGAAGTGCCCTCCTAGGAAACTGAGTATCAGGTTTTGAGTAACATGGGAGGTTCTGAGGCAAAGGAGTCAGCCTCCAGGGGTACCTGTGGGGGCTTGAGGACATGTTCTTGGACGTTCTTCCCTCCCAGAGGCCCCTTTCGTGAAATCAGGCTTAAAAAGATGTGGCCTCATGTCTAACAGCATTCGCATGTGTCTCACCTGGTAAACAGCACTTAAGCAAAGAATTAGAGCAGAGCCCCTAAGCGTTTGCCTTAAGTGTGACAAAGCAGTGGGTCACTTCAGTGAAGGGGGTGAACTTACTCAGTGCAATCTGACACAGTTCAAGCAAGACAATGTGACAAGACACCAGCCAGGGAGCAAAAACTCTATTTTTGGTCCAAATGCTCATTATCATTTTACATGTACAGGGTTGATTTGTGATAGTACGAAGTGGGACATTTTTTTTTTCCCAACCTGATATTGTTGTGGGTTTGCAGATGGGTTTAGAGATTTTCTCCATGGCCTAGGCTCTTTCAGTAGTTTGGACTCTGAAATCTAGGGTTTTCTGGATTCTTAGCCTTTTGAATAAATTCTCCAACTGAGTGTGTCCCAAACCTCACCACTTTACCGGAATGTCTACCAACCTACAACAATTTTCAGGATAAAATGAGAGAATTAGACAAAGAGATATTGTTTTGAACTTTAGTAGGGCATTCTCCAGATAACAAAACCACATTTTTCCTCAAAAGGCTTTCTGCTCTCCTCGTTTTAGTCCTTGCTCATCATATGACTCAGACATAGCCAATCAGAATGTCATATGCCTCTGACAGCAGTGATTGGTGAAAGGGTGGTCATGTGACCCAAGCTGGGCCCGTGAGAAATAATTAACTTCTTTCCCTCTGGCAAGAGGAACACATGGTCTGGACCTGGCCTCGCCCTGCAGAACTGCCGAGGCCAGGACAGGGGTCCTGAGACTGAGGCGGTGCAGAGGGTAGGAGCTATTTTGTCTCTTCTGTCAATTAGTATTGTACATTTCAACCAAATATGCCGTTTAGTGATCTTCTTTGCTTGCCTTTCATTTCTCTTAAGCCATTTTTAGTTGAGTTTTCTGTCACCGGCAACAGAAAAAAAGAAAAGAGAACCTAATCTGGATTGTCACAGGCAAGTCCACGGCCACGGAGACGGGTGTTATCTTGGGACCCCAGTCCACCTCCCCTTGCTTCCCACCGGAAGACAGAGTGCAAGCCCACAAGCTTCTAGCCTGTGCCCTAGGAAGTGAGTGTTGTGGCTGTCACAGGAAGTGCCACCTCAGCACCAGGCTCCTGTCAACACTCCTGGTGACGGAGGCACGGTGGCTTGTTTGGCTCTTAGCTCCTATCAGCAGAGACACTTCATCATGCTGACACGCTGATATGCCGAATGAATAAGTGCCCAGCACAGGGAGGTCACCAAGAAGTTAACTGAAGGGATTAGAAGGGACAAGAGATGCTTTCCGGCAGGGAGCACCCTGCTAGGGGTGGGGATGTCACCCCTGTAGCTCAGATCCTGTCTTTTTCTGCCACATACCCCGCAATAGACCTCGTAGCTGAGTTTGAAACAGTTAAATATGAAACTGTCAACAAGGCCCTGTCTTAATAACCAAATTTGAGGCCTTTTATCCCAGAAGATTTATGAAGTAATTTTAAAGAGATCCAAGCAAACATCTGTCAATAAATTGAATGCCGGCTACAGGATTTACAAGCAAGACAAGAATTTCTCATTAAGTGCACATTAACACGGTGGGGATCATAAATAGAAGGAGGCCAGGATGCGAAGCCTCTCAAACTGCCATTAAAGCCCTATCTAAGAACTAATGAGGAGGCAGGGGAAGGGGCCTAATGACGCCTCGAGTTCCCAGCCTTTGCCCCTTGTGCAGGGCTGTGCACAAACCAAAGGCCCTAGGGAGGCCTGCTGCTGGTCTGGGGTGGCCCTGTGCAGCTCCTTCTGCTTTGGTATAGGACTGCAGGTCTCTTCAGTCCTTTGGTGGACAGAAGAGGCACCTCTAGGGCTCACAACATGATCATCCCTAGTGGAACTAAATTGCCAGCATCCCCTTGAAAGTTAGCTTCTGATGGTTTCCAGTGCAGGTGTTCCCCCAAAATTATATGGTGGTTTTTGACTTCTGATTTTTCAAGCTGACAAAATATAAAAGTGATATGAGTTCGGTAGAAACCAGGCTTTGATGTTGTGCTTTGATCTTTTCCTGGGCTAGCAGTTTGGGGTATGAGACATAGATACAAGTTGGCCTCAAGTTCATGAGGGGAAAGAATTGATAAGTCTATAGTGTTTTGTGCTGCCAAGGCAAAGTGTTCAGCAAATGGGTGCAGTAAATGAATTTTGGACTTATAATGATCTTTTCAATTTACCCTGGGGTTTTGGACTATAACTCTACTGTAAGTAGGGAGCATCTGTCTTTCCCATGTCACGTAAGATGCTATGCTAAATAACATTTCCATATGGGCAAGGAAGAACCTCTAGAAAATTCTCCTTGACTAAAACATGTCTTTGGTATGCTGAGAGAAAGGCTTTATCACTGACAGTTAAACATGGCTAAAGAGGAGTTGCAGAAAGATCCTGGAGGCCTAGGGATCCATACCCTCTCCCTTCCCAACCCCTCCCATCCCATCTCATCCCATCCCATCCCATCCCATCCCATCCCATCCCATCCCATCCCACTTCCTAGGCTGAGTCTCCTAGCGTGCTTTGCCCTCAAAGCTCTCCCCACCCAAAGTGATGGACGCACAGATCTGAGCTGTCAACAGCAGGAGGTTGGTGATGGCTGAGGAGTGGTTGGACTGGAAGTCAGCACAGTCCATGAGAAACTTATTTGTGTCAGTAAATAGAAGAGGTCAGGTGGGTGTCTGGTTGGCCCAGGGAATGTAGCTGGGGTGAGAACTAGGAAATCAACTAGGAAGTCACTGACTGTGTGACTGAGATCAAGACTCACCTGACTTCCACTCCATTTTTTGAGTTGTTATATAATTAAGTCATAGTACATCATACGTTACATCGATATCTATGTACAGTTAGCCCTCTCTGCCAGTGGGTTCGGCATCCTGGGATTCAACAATTATGCCTCGAAAGTACTTTTAAAAATTGCATCTGTTACTGAACATGTACAGTCTTTTCCCTACAGTACAACTATTCACCTAGCACTTATATTGTAGTAGGATTATAAATAATCTAGCTGTGCTTTAAAGTACATGGGGAGATGACGTAGGTTACATACAAAGACTAGGCCATTTTATGTTCAGGATTTGGGCATCTGTGATTTTAGTATTTAAGGGAGTTTTGGGAAACAGTCCCTGGAGATACTGAGGGACCATGGTGCACTCCCTTTGCTCTTCTCTGTGTCTCTCTGTCTACCCCTTAAGAGAACCCTTTATGACACAAGAGCTGGTGCTGTCTTGCCCCACGTTGGGCTCCACAGCCTAGAACAGCACCTGCATGGAGTGGGCACTTGGTGAATAGTTGTCAAATGAACCAATGGGTAAATGAATGCGTGAATGAATGAGCGACCAGGACCCTTAAGATCCAGTGAGGTTAAAATACAGCTAAATAAAAAGGATGTGCTTGCATGAAAATGAAGAGGGTAAGAGTAGAAAATTTCCATAGCAAGGGACCATAAATGATTAAATGCTGAGAAACATGCCTTAAACCTCATGTGGCCTCCTCTATGCAATGGGTACATTTTAGTGTGAATTCCAGCAAACAATCCAGTGGATAAGGGTGGAGCATAAAGTTGTGAAAGGAACCAGAAAAAGAGACCAAGCTCGTGCATGGCATGTATTGTCTCTAGGAACAGAAAACATCATGGTGATATATTATTCTTAATTATAATAGTACCTTTGAGTCCTAGCCATGCACGGATCATTTTGCTGAGAACTTTATGTGACACTAAAATTATGGCACTTTTGGTCACCATCAACTGCGAACAACATGCTGGTCAGTTGCACAGAATGAGTTCGACTTGTACTGGGGGGGATAGTGCAAATTTAGGACATGAAAACAGTCTTCCAGGCTAGACCTGGTGTCACTGCAGGGCATTGTAAACAGAGGGGAAGGGTTTGTCTTGCCCGAAGACAAGGCTTGCCTTGGCAGCCTTTCCTGAAGCAGGCAAACTGGGCCCCCCGTCCTGCCTTGCTCACTATCTGTCTGCAAGGAAAATCTGTAAGAATCTGACAGCAAACTTGGTGGAGCAGTCAGAAACCATCTCTTCAGGAGCTGGCAAGTGCGGGCCACAAGCCACACCCAGAGCTGGAAGGTGGCAGAGCCCGGAACAGGTAGTCTCTCCGCTCCGCGGGACCCAGAGTCTGTTGGGCAGGACAGGCAGAGAACAGCGTCTTTTCCTGTCTCAGGAGTGTGTGGGAAGACACCAGCACTACCAGGTCACCACTGGCAAAGAGCGAATGCCTGAGTCACTTAGAGAAGAGACAAGAGACATGCTGGGAAATTCACTAGGAGCTGGAACTACTTTCTGGGGTCCACTCACCAGGAGGAGGGGGCGTCACCATGAGTTCTGTTTGTCCAGGGAGTTGGGTGGGACCTTCCCCTGTGGCAGACGTGCTACTGTGTGAGACAGAATCCACCTTGACTTGCTTATTTCCTCGTTTGCTCCCTTTTGTGTACACTGTTGCTCTGCTGCTCGGTGGGAACCCAGAGATTCAGGCTTGGCCCTGTGGGGTTTAGGGTTTGTGAGGAAAGGGATGGTGGATTCCACCTGAGGGACTTGGAGACAGACCCACAGAGGCGGGCACATGCGGACAAGATTTCAAAGGATATGTAGAAGTCTACCAGCTAGGAAAATCCAGGTGAGGGAAGCAATACATCGTGTATTGGGGGAAGGAAGTGCACAAGTATGGGAACAGTTTGTGTTTCAGAAAAACTAGAGTCTGAAGGAAGTCAAGGTTGGGGGCAGTTCTAGCTAAAGAAGAGCTGGCAGGGGAGATGCAGGAAGAAAGGCTGCACACATGGCTATGTTTTGGAGGAACAAATGTGGGAAGCATCTTCAGTGATGGGCTTCGGGTTTGGACTGTGTACCTCTGCCAGTGCTGTGCAGCCTTTAGTCATTTGTGGGTAACTGTCTCAAGGTTTGCCATGGCCAGCTACTGGCAGAGGGTCTTGGTTTTTAAGCTGCTACTCCAAAATATACTCTGTCATGTGTATTTTTAAAAAGACAGCTCTCAACGTAAGTACATTAAGTAGTCAAATAATATATAATTATTAGCACGCCACCCCCAAATCTTCTCACACACTATACTTCTAGAAAGATTGTTCTGAACCCTGGAATCTGTAGTATTTCAGGAAACACATGAAGGGCTCAGAGCTATGCTTTGCAGAGATGCTGGGGTGGCCAATGAGGACCGTGGATCTGGGGGGTGGATGCACTAAACATATTAATGCCTCCGAAAGGTGACACAGACCAGGATACAGCAACAGGGGTGGGGGTGGAGAGAGCTTGGGGCCCATTTGAGAGCCATTTCGGAGGGAGGCAGGGCAAACAAGATTTAGTGGCAGATGAAACGGGGGAGGGAGAGATGATGGCAGTTGTAGACATGGCCCCGAATGGAGGGGGCAGTTCCTGACAGCCACTTACAGAGCGATTCCATTTTTATCAGTCATTCACAGAGGCTAGGATCCTGAGCTCTCCAGTGCATAAAACACAGTTATGTAAGCTCCAGGGGCTGAATTCTTGGTGACAGAGCCAGCGAGATCCTTCCTGGGGAAAACTATTTACTTGGTATAGAATGTTTAGGATGAAAAAAAAAGAAAGAAAAGGAAAAGAAAAAAGTGACACAATCCCATATCCATCTGTCTGCTCAGCTGTAGATGCTACGTACCTAATGGAAGGAAAAATTTCTCCTAGCAGATTTCTCTATGTTTTGTAAATCAAATCCTTTGATTTCTTGCCACAGGAACGCTATTGTCCATGATGAAGGCAAATGAATAATGACCAGGACATAAGGACAGTGAGCGAGGAGGTGGATAATGGGTTTCATTTCATGGATTATAATTTCTTAGAACCCCAAGCTCTGTCCCCCCACATCTGGTGCTGGGGAGATACCTGCCCCTTCACGTGAGAGCAATAATCCATGTATCCAGGGATGTGATCTTCTCCCTCCTTCCTTTTCCTTCTAGACAAAATATTTGAATATCTTCACTTAACTTGAAAGAAGAGGCCAGACGTGGTGGCACACGATTGTAATCCCAGCACTCAGGAGGCTGAGGCAGGAGGATGGTTGTGAGTTCGAGACCAGTCTGGGCTGCAAAGTGAGCTCAAGGCCAGCCTGAACAGCATAGCGAGACTCTGTCTCAAAAGGAAAAAAAAAAAAACATGAAAGAAGAAAAAAAATCCTAATCATTATTCTAATGAGGTAGTAAAGGGGGAAAAGTTTGAACACTTTTCCCCCTTCTTTCTCCTTCAGTGGATTTGGTGGTGGTATGGTGTACTGTGATGCCTTTCTTTGGCATCTAAAACAATTTGCATCACTTAAAGAATGAAAGAAAAGTATAATGCGGAGTTTGCCTAAACGATTGAAGAAAAAGATTTGCAGCACCAGTGGAAGCCTGGAGACTTAGAAGTTGCTGAAACTTCCAGGGTTTGGAAGAAGGGCAGGACAGCTGGTGGCTTTGGGGACCATGGCACAGCCACCTACCGGGGTGTTACCTGAGAAGGAGCTTCCAGCTCCCATTCTGTCAAACGGGGTTATAGCGCCAGCGAGCGGGGTTCCGGGGAGTTAATGAGACCCGGATGTGGAGCGTTCACAGCGCTGGGCGTACAGGAAGCAGCCCCACGCGGTGGGAGCAGTTGTTATTGTTCCCACCATAGGCACAGCCTAACACTTTCCTCAGGATCAGCACTCTCATCCCCCTTGTTTTTTTAATTTAGCAAATTCACGGACGAGTATAAAATCCCTACCTAAAACAGAAGCATCAGAAATAGAATCCTAAAACAAATACACTTAACCAGCAGCAAGGCAAAGACTTCACTCTCAAGGAAGTGTGTCAACAAGCTCTTTTGCAGCACAATAGAACCCTCCTCAGCCCTGCAGAGGAGTGAGGGACCCAGGGCAATGTGCTGCATGGAAGAAGCCTCTTCTGAAAGGATGATTCCTATAGGACTCCCTCCCTAGGTCTTAGCAAGGTGACAGCACTACAGTGATGGAGAACAGGTTGATGCTGAGGAGGAGTTGGGGTGGAGGGGCCATGAGACGATCAGGGAGGGAGCTTTTCGGAATGACCGGACTGATTTTTCTTTGGGTTATGATGGTTACAATGCAAACTTATACCAGAAAACGAATTCACACACTTGTACATCACAAGAAAGTGTCAGTTATACTGCACGATCATTTTAAAAATGAAGAGCAACCAAAGACAAATTCCAAGGTTTTATTCTTGGAAGATGCATGGCATGCTCACATACAAAGACCAAAATCTTTAAATCTAGTGGCACAATAGGGGGAGGCGAGGGGCTAGAGAGAGAGAGAGAGAGGGAGAGAGAAGGTATGTAACTCTCATAGCTATGCGATAAGCATGGAATAGAATGTATGGGCTTCGTTCCAGTTTTTGTTATGAACTTGGGTTGGATTACAGGTCAGGTCAGATAGGAAAGTTGTAGTGGGCATAGAGGATGGGCCAGGAATGGAAAAGCCAAGCATAAAATAAAGCAGAAGGCTGGAGGGTATAGGTCAGTGTAAAGCACTTGCCTGGCCTGAGCGAGGGCCCAGGTTCCATCTCTAGCCTCCCTTCCCGCAAAAGGAGGAGGTGACCCACAGAACATAACAGCAGCAGGTTAACTCTGATCACATCCTTGCCAGTGATATGTAGGTATATGTGCACACGGACACAGAGCCCTACAGAGCTATGGGGATGTGCAATTGTAAAAGGGTCTTTGCTGTACTGTTCCATGGGTGAAGCTAGCTGCTGAGTAATCTAGGGGCTGTCTCTCACTCAGAAGACAAAGGCCAGTGACAAACTCTGAAATGCACACATCCCTCCCTTTCCTAACACCCAGCTTTCCTCATGCCATGCTGTAAGCAGGGAGAAAAAAAGTATCAAATCATTACACAATTTTTATTGAAGCATTTAATACTCTAGGTTAAATATAGACTACAAACTGTACAGTGTCAGGAAAAGTAATGATTTTCTTCCTTACAAAACTGTTCAATGTAATATCTCAACAAGGTTTGCTCACATTAATTGGCAAACACAACCAAACCCTCCCTGTAGAGAGTCTTCAAGAAAACAGAAGCATTTTCCCTATTTCCCAGCTGGAGGTGCGGTGGGGACAATGTCTCTATAGTTAGAATGTGCTGGGGCTTCAGAGCTCTGGGGTCTAAGTGATCGCCAACTTCACCAGTGGCTGGCTTTTCAAGTCATGTTCACCATATGGATGAAGAAACCGGGGCTTCACGGCGGGATAACTGAGTAAACCTTGAATTTTCCAAGTACTTTTAGGGGTATCTGTGTCTGCAGATGGTATCAAGGCCTCGCCCATGGAACATGTGGCCTATTTGTTGAAGAAAAATAGAAAACACGTCTATCAGAGAATGCAAGGACAGAGTACTCATAAAGCAGCCCATGTAGACAGAACTTTTACATCTACTTGTTCTGATAGGCCAAAGGTTGGGTCACACAGACCTTTTGGTCCCAAACACGCCCCACAGTTGGCGTCTGGAATGTCGATAAGGAAAACACAGAATGTCGCTGTCTTTCGCCTCACAGAGGCTACCGAGTGAGCCCAGTTTCTCCAAGCACTGAACTTGGCAGCGTGATGGGATCTACTGGGATAGGCAGGGGTACAGTTGATTTATATTAGTATCTCTTGCAGCCCTGAACATACTTAGAAATAAATACAAAGAAAAAATGTAAAAGCACAGAAGGTAAACATAGAGACTTAGACAGCAAAGCTCTCTGTTCAGGATGTAACTGTGTTCACTGCTTCTGTCTTTGGCAGTCTGGTTTTCTGTCAACAGCAGTCAGTGCTGCACTTTCTGGATAGCGTGTCTGCCTCCTAGCCTGGGGCCTACCAAAGTACAAGACCACAGGGGCAGACTGCGTGCATTGTTCTCTGGCTGCCCATGCAGCTATGGGAAAGAGGGGCTCAATTACAGGAAAGGGAGGCACATCAAAGGCAAGGAAGTAGCCGGTCAGAGGCTCAGGGTAAAAGGACCAAGCTGAGAAATGAACGGGATCTTGGCAAAGGCAGGGGCGACAGTGGTCAGAAGAGCAAGAACGGAAGTCAGTGGGAAGAGGGCAAGCAGATGGGAACCTCAGGTCTCCACAGGTGGGCACTTGGCAAGGAGCTGTAGGGTGGGACATGGTCCTTGGAGGGGCAAAAGGGCTAGGGGAGCAGTGCATTGAATATTTAAAAAATTCCACATACTGCTTTTGTAACAGAGAGAGGAAGGAGAGGGAGAGGAGGAAAGGAAGAGGGAGGAGGAGGGAGAGAGATTTCCAACAAAATGCTAGAAAATGAGTGCGGGAAAGGGGAAGAGCAAAGAGGACAAGGAGAGAAGGAAGAAAGCAGTACGTCAGAAATTAAAGTGGATTTCAAAGGAACCTGAGCGCACACAAGACCCTGATAAGTAGTTTACATCGGGACAGACTGGTTAAACATGGGCTCTGTGCCACAGTGGTCTGCTGGTTAGTGAGCACTTGCACAGTGTGATGGGCCCCACACTCCAGGACTTTCAGGGCACGGCGTCCAGGACACGCGCCATAAGCAGGACAGGTCAGAGCTTGTGAGAAGGAGACGGCTTTAGGAGGGGGAGGAGAAGACAGGGAAGGGAGTGCTGTGGGTTTCTGAGATTGGAGTTTGGGAGGACTCCTCCTTACCTAGGGGAACAAAAGTTAACCAGGGGCAAAAGGAATGACAGGGACCTTTTCATCAAGAGGATGCAGAGTGTTTGGAGACAATGCATTCACATTTGATCGACATCTTCTGTTAGCAGCATCCTGAAAAGATGGATCCAGAACAGAGACAGCAAGACCTTCAAGGGAAGGCCGTGTCCTGAGTCAGGGAGGGGCAGAAAGACAGTGCCCCGGATCTGGTTTGTCATCATGTATGGGAGAGAGGAGAGAGGGCCAGGGCTGGAAACACATCCAGGGGATCTTGCAGTCCCGCCAGACTGCTGCCCGCTCCCACCTTCAGATCACTTTATTTACTGTCCTTCCTCTTTTCTTTTGCTGCCTCCTCCTTCTGCGCTGCCTCCATCTCTGTTTTCTTAGCTGAGCTTCCTCGCTCCGTATGAAATTCTCACCATAGTTTTAGAGCAAACTAAATACAGGAGTTTCTCTCTCTCTTAAATGGATGAAGAATATCAGATTAAAATGCCACTCCAATTAAAGTCCTGGGATGTCACGAGTAACTAGTAACGTATTCTTTTAGCAGGTGCAAATTTCTACAGAAAGGAAAATTGGCTTTTCTTTTCTTTCTCTTCTGTTTCAACATCTGGATGCCTGAGGAGACTTCTTACAAACTTACTGGGGCAGGGCTGGCTCAGGAGCTCGGAGTCAGGGCACATGCAAACTACACAGAAGTGGAGCTGGGCCCTTCCTGTTCTCCTGACTTTCAAATCGAGATGCCATCACTAATGACGGCTTGGATTTGATGGCAGACTCATCAGAGGGCCCCGGTGTTCAGCTTTTAACTTATTTTTGCAAAGCAGGTATTTTTGCAAACAAGAATTAGAGAATGGCCTCCAGCTAAATCGCGGGGAGTCCCTGCAGAGCAAACCCTCAGAGGGGAGACTCACTGAAGGAGAAAATGAAGATGACAAGACTGTTGCTTCTTAATAAACACGATCACATTGTCATCATGCATTATTTATGACTTTCCTCTCACTGATTTATTGTCCCCAAACATGTAATCTAATATGGAGAGGGGCACACACATGCCTGCACAGACGTCCTGGCGACTTTCCGGTGTCCCACAAAAAGGCAAGCCAGGTAGCAGCCTCGAAGGGCCAGGTGGTCTCCACTCGAGGGGATCATAAACCATCTAATCTGCTTTATTTCCTCTTCTTCCTTGTGTCCTTTCTCCCCCTTCCTTTTTGGCAGACATAACCGGAAGGCATCTCCCACGGGTGTGAGGCATCATCCGTGTGTCCAGGGAACAGCCTGTGACATTACTGATTTTCAGGAAAAAAACTGCATTCTACCCATTTGGCATAGTCAGAAGTAGAGGCCCAGGGACTCTGAGTTGCCAAAATTCCAGAGCTAATTGGGATTAGAACTCGGTAGCTGGCTGCAGAGTGCGTGTTTTAATTGCTGAAGGGCACTGTCTCTGTGCAGGGTCATCAAATGGGTGAGGACAGCGTCTGGCCAATCAGGAGGCGAACCTGAGTCCAGCACCTCAAGTCTTCATGAAATACTGCCTGTCATCACGCAAAAATGGTCAACCCCATTAGTTCCAAAAGAAACCCATGAAAAGTAACCTTTGGCTTTGGCTCTCTGCTGCTCCTGTACCCATTTGGTCTTATTCTAACTCTGTCGAGATGCACAACTTGCTTCTCCAGTCTCAAGAACATTTAAATCCTCAGCATCCAGTGCGGACAGATTGACAATCAGCCTAATATGTAAGTGCTTTCATATTGTACCACTTGGCCACCTAGAAGGAAATTCCTTTTTGTTGTTTCTTGGGGTTACTTGTCTCCTGCTCCTGATGAACACTAGCAGGAAACAGAACTGTTCCTCTGTGAGAGCACTCAGCTGCACCCTGTGTGAGAGGCACAGAGCTTTCCCGACGCTGTCCACACGGGGCTGGCAACGCAGCGTATAACCTGATGGATCAGGTAGTGGGGTTGTGCTGGAAACCATAAGCCGAGCAGAAGGATGCAGGAGCCGCAGCTTGCCATGGGGAGGGCTTGGAAGGGCCACAGAGTTCTGTCCCCACAGGTGACAGCACATGGCACAGTTGCATTGGGCTGTGTGGAAGCTTAGGCCTTAAGCCCTGACTTTACTCTCTCTGAGTGCGTGCATGCACAAGTGTGAGGAGGTGTGTGTGTGTGTTTCCTGGTTATAACAATTAGTCCTGCTGCATGTACAAAATCCAGCAGTGATGTAAAAAGGTAAAGAAGACAACTGGCTGTGAAAAATCACATCCTACTAATACAGTCACACCCGCACATAATGTCACCTGCATCACTGTACCTCTCTGTGGCTACAGCTATTCATAGAAAGGTTACAGGTAGAAATGGGCCTGGGCTATTATAGCCTCTAGCATACCATAATGTACTTTATAAATTCCTTTCTGTTCCCCTACTTTCCATGAGCATGGATTTTTAATGATGGGTAGCTATCCACTGTGATTTTTATAAAAAAGACCAAGTCCTTATTATTGAACATGACAGTTCTGATTTTTCACTATTTTAGAAACAGTTCACTGATATAATTTTATGCATACATAACATATCACTGGATATAATTATACAATACAATATGTACTATATCATATATATAACATAATTTTATATATATATATATATATATATATATATATACACACACACACAGTACATATCATCGCTCCTTGAGTCTTACATACATATAAATTCCTAGCATTGAATGTTAAGGTACTAGCAATCATCATAATATGAACATGTAGTATCTATTTATCTATCTATGTATCTATGTATCTATCTACCTTAGTGCAGAGGTCTTTCTATTAAGTTGTAGAAATGAAGTTCCTTTGTTGTTGTGGGTCACAGCATACTTATTTTCAAGGCCTTTGGTACATTATGGAAATCATTTGGACTTTCTCCTGTAAAGTATGAAAGCGTTCCTGCTTATTTCTCTTAAGCTGCCCAATGCTGGGTATTGACGTACAGGTATATTAATAATCTGAAATTCAAAATATTATAGTAATAGTCATAATGAAAGTACTTGGTGGTTTACATACCTTTTCTTTGGCAATGGATTGAAATTATTTCCATTTCTTACAAATACTAATGTTTTATAGCAATCTATTGCCTTAAAATATAAACAAAGCAAAGAAAGACAAATACCATGTTCAGTGGCACTGGGAAAGGAGATCCGAACAAGAAAATGAACACAAAGAAGACATCCAGCACATCAAGGCAGAAATGGAGTAGACGGTATCTGGTTGATGTTGAAATTGTATTTCTTGCCTTCAGCATACCTTGGCACACATTAAGCTCCAGTAAGAGATGACTCGGCACTTCCACTACACAGGAAAGATAAACGTTTTCTGTAGCATCATTTATAAATGATGCTCAGGCTGAGATCTACTATCTGGGTTAGCAAGGAATTTCAGCACTCAAGTCAGGTGACCAGCTAGAAAACAGCCACAGTGTGCTACTAAAATAACACTTATTTTCCAATCAGAAGAATAAGATCTTGGTGGAAAGCCTTCTCCCTTAGTGAGTGCAAACAGCAGGAGTAAGAGCTTCCCCCGTCTGGAGGCGAGGTGGGGGGCCGGCCCCATTCCAAGGCTGGCCACCAGCAAGGCGCTGTCTGCACCAAGCCTCTCCTCCCAGCTCTGTGACCGTGCACAGGTCAGACTGTACGTCAGAGCAAAGGCATGGAGATTAAGCGGAATGTGGGTTCAAAGAACTGACCCTAGCCCTGGCATCTGGGTGCCCCTCTTCTCTGAGCTTTCTGGGGTTGGTTCCTTGGCATCAAAAAAGGCTCAGCCCCAAAGTAGCCTCATCTTTCAAATTAAATGCTACCTCACTGCGGTGTTCTCCTGTTTATTTTTCTTTATAACACTTAGGACTCTCTTGTAATAAGTGTATTTGACCACTTGTTTTGTCTCTGAATTCCTCATTTGAGAGTAAGTCATCTAAGAGGGGTGTGGGAATCTGAGATCTCCCCCTCTCTCATTGAACATATATTTTTAAGACCTGGCATGGTTCCTGGCCCTTTGTAGGTGCTCCAAAATATCTGTTCAAAAATTTAAAAAATGAAGTAATAGCTCTTCACAAGTACACATTCATATGCATCGGTACCGCCATAGTTCAGTTGGCTTATTCTTTCTCTTTCTGTACTCCACTGTGGTCTCTCTCCCTTTCTCTCCTCTTTTTTTTTTTTCCAAAATAATTTTCTTCCTTTCTTTCTTGAGCAAATAATCATTAAAGCTATCTCTCTGCTAAATGTTGGGAATTTATTCACGAACAAGACGGAACAGTCCCAAAAGGGCCCAAGGTTAGGTTTCCTTCTGTACGTCCTTTCTCACATTTCCTTTGCTAAAGGATCACGAAGGGCCAACCTTAACTATCTGTACACTGAGGATCAGCAAGTCTTACTCAGATTCTTGGGGTGCTGTCAAGTAGCTGCAAACGACTAGCCTCGACTCTATCGCCTGTAGGCTTTGGGCTTAGGCCATATTTTACTTTTCTGTAAAATATGCTATTTTGTTTCAAGATCTACTGCTGTCCACCAAAAATACAACTCTGTTACTAACCCTGCCAGCTCCTGAATGATACCTTTGTGGACACTAAAAACAATTTAATGGCATGTCACAATAGCAATTCACTCTGTTAATAGCCCCGCTCAATAATACTATATTGCGTAAACCTCCTCCAGTCGTCTGACAAATAATTCACCTTTACTCACTCCTGAGTAAGCTCCATTTCACTAACAAATATATTTCTCTCCAAACTTACACATATTCAGCATCTCTGTCTTGTGACAACAGCTATTTCTTTTCTTTTTTCTTTTTCTTTTTTTTTTGTTTTGGAGGAGGAGGAAGAGGTCAGTAGTCATGTTTCTATTGCCTCTCATTGGCTTTGTTCCAACAATGATCTTTTTCTGTGTAGGGCATCAAATTAGGAGACCAAGCCGTTCCTAACTTCTTGCTCACATTCTCAAAGATGAGTTCTCTGTGACTGCACTGGTGTCACCGCTCTGTCAACCCTAATCCATGATGGGCCCTGAGCTGAGAGGCAGGCAGCACTGTACGGGTGAGGATGGGGCCCTGCAGGTGCTGTTCTTTTGTCTTTCACAGCGTTCTGTTACTACACATTAGGACTGTAGTGATGGAAGCAAATGCTTTCCATGCCATATTCATTTCCCCCCAAATAACACTATCAGGTAATTAATATGCTTTTTTGTCAACCTCACAGTTTAGAGGATGAAACTGAGATAAAACAGAGATTGGGTCAAGTGCCCAAAATGACACAGCTTAGAAAGGACAGCACGGCAAGGCCAGCCTGAGCTTACTGCCTATTTCTGTGAATAAAGTTTTATTGACACATGGCTGCACCCATGTGTTAACATATTATCTGTAACTACTTTCACTTAAGAATCACAGGCAGGGGGGCTGGGGATATAGCTCAGTGGAATAAGTGCCTGCCTGGCAAGCACAAGGTCCTGAGTTCAATCCCTGGTACCACCAAAAAAAAAAAAAAAAAAAGAATTGTAGGCAGGGTTGAAAAGGTTCTACAGAGACAGAATGGCTTACAGAGCCTGAAGTATCTGCCAAGGGGCCCTTTCTGGACAACTAGTGCTGACCCTCCTCTATCAAGTGGTAAACCAGCTCCCAGCCTGTGACTGCCACTACCTGGGACTGCACCCCTGGCAAAGGAAGCCACCCAAACCTTCAGTATCTTGAGCTGTAAGTGAGCAGGTAACATCACTAACATTGAAAATGTTCCCAAAGATCAGATTCATAGAAAGAATTTAGCATAGGTCCTGGCACATAATAAGGATTCAGGAAATGTTGTTTGTTGTTGTTAGTTTTGTTATTATTATCATTTGAATCAAATTAGGACCTCGTCATATTCCCAACAAGAAGCCAAGCTGGCAGCTGACCCACGGAGGGAACAAATTCTGATGTTGGGTTTGTGTTTAGCTCTTGGAGGATGTGCTCCATCTGCCTCTCACGTTAGGACCATGCTGCTCTCTTCAGCAGATGGACCCCCGTCAGTGACCTCCTCCATGCCAGTCAGTGGCCCTACCTCAGCCACTCTCTCCCTGTGGGTACCATGCAGACCCCAGGTGGACTGAAGTGATGGGGATGAGCCCTGGGTGGCAAATCACCCCAAACGTAAGTGCCTGACTTAAACTCATCCAAACAGCATCAAGCCAGAGAGACGCCCCACGGGCAGAGGAAGGGACCAGTCCAGGGACGGCAGCGACATTATGTGTCACGGATGTTGGGAAGCAGAGGATGCCAACCCTGTTTCTCTGCATGTGCCTCCCAGGGAAAGGCTGGCTGACGCTGTAAAGGAGTTGTCTTCCTCAAGCTCTGTCAACAGAGGCAAAGAGAAAATTAAGATGATTACATATGTTTAGGGGAAATTAGAGTGTTTTGGCTTGAAGTTTGCTTTCTCTATCAACCATATTAAGCAGGCAATTACTCAACACTCCATTTGGCCTGGAAGATGCTGCCTTAACATGGAGAATCCTTTTGGAAGCTCTTTCGGAAAATGAAGACAGGAGAATCATGTACTTCTAAGCTTTGGGGTCAGGAATGGCCAAGTTCAGAACCCAACCCTCCCCCTCTGTTTCAGGCTCAGATCCTGTACAGATTTCTTCATTCCTCTGAGCTTTGGTTCCATGATTCAGGAAACAGGGTGGTGTTGGCAGCACGGGTCCCCATCCTGCTCTTCATCTATACCCTTTGCTAGCTGGCTATGTGACATCTTCTTCCCCTGTCACTGGGTTTGGCATGGGACCTGTTGTCAGCTGGGATGTCAGCAAATGTAATGCAATCAGAAATTTGAAAAATACCTATTAAACTGCATATTCCAACCTGCTGCCATTGCTATATGAAAAACAATGCCTCTGCTAATCTACTACATAAGGAGAAATGTGTCACATGGGGCCAAGTTGTCCCCTCCACCTTAGGTGAGACTGTCTTAGCTTAGCCCACAGCTGGCCAGTCCCCAAGCATGTCAGCAAATGTTTCCCAGATGGGCTGATCTGGATGCTGACCACAGATTTCTGAAAGGGGTCAACTGACTCCAACCCAGCACAAATCAACTGGACCCTCACAGACTGATAAGCTAAATAAATGTTCATTGCTTTCTATCATCGAAACTTTGGGATATCTGTTACACAGTCCTTTCCTGTCAATAGGTAGCTGATACCAATGATAGTCCTTCCTAGAAGTTGCTCTGCAAAATGGTATAATATATACTAAAGTCCTAGCACAGAGCTAGTGCCCAGGATACAGAGGGGGTTGGAGATGTTGGGGTTATGACTATACTTTGTGTGATAACAACCTATGCTTTGACTTTAGCCCTTTCACATAATTATCAGCTGTAGTCATTGCCTTAAGGAAGAGATACAGCAGGGTAAGGGGCAGAAAGACCCTATTTTTTCTGGGTACTTTTATCTCTAGAGGCTAAATCTTAGGAAAACTCAGAAATAGGGACAGAAATAGACAAATACAGATTTGCTCAGACCTGGTGGTTGAGAGTGGGTCCTCTCTCACTTCTTCCCTATCCCAGAGGAAAGCAAAATTCCACATGGGCAGGAGCACAAAAGAGGAAGGAGGAAGAAAACCCACCCAGCTGATGGGCCCGGTGTCCAGAGGCGGCCTTGCAGAAGGAAGCCTGCGGTCCGTCCGCGGCCCGGTAGCCTTTGAGACAGCATGACTGGTGGACAGACACGTCACAGTAACCCCAGGGGTGGGCCCTGCCCTCAAGAGCTGCCCTCTTTTCTCAAGCCCCTTGGAGCGGCATCTTCCTTGGATCCTGCCTCTATTTTGGGGGAAAGAGAGTCCATGATAGACTGGTGTTAAAGCTTTCTGTCTGGTTTGCTGGAAATAGAAATGAACTTAACATCCGTAAGACAAAAGCGATTGTCATGGTAGATCTTTGACATGTCCTTACCCTCATTCTCAGCCACACACTGCTGCTGGGGGGCTGGTGATGTTGTGGTGCTGACTGATGCAAAGGAGAAAGACTATTTTTAAGGTCCAAATACCACTCACCTCAGGAGGGAGGGTGGAGGAGGTTTTGTGGTAAGAACAAGTGACAGGAGTGGCACCAGCTCCCCATGGATGACCCCGCCTCCAATGGACCACATGCCAGGAGGGAGAGAAGAGAGACAGTGACGGTCAGGGTGGACTCCAGTCTCCTTCCAAAGTGATCCCTGGATCCCCAGACACTTACAGAAGACTTTTCCTCAAGAAGCCACCCCCCCCCCCCGACACCCCGGGAGCCTGCAGGTTCTGTCTGACCAGGATATGTGTTTTCTCCAACTGGCTTGGGGTTTATAGGCTTCATGTTGTCAACTTTGGCTTCTCTTAAAAGTAATAAAGGGAAAATTTAGCATTCTGCAGGGTAACTCCACACTGGGGCTAGTGGCAGCTGTTCCCTCCAGGGTCAGGGTTTTTCCAGCTCACCTCAGTCCCCACTACTCCCTGTGTAGGGAGTCAACCACCTGCTGTCATTGCTCTTCTTCCTAAATCCATTAGATTAAAGCTTCTTTGTACTCATAATGTTATTTTTAAAGAAAAACAAAACTCACACAACAAGTGCCACCTATTTCTTGTCCACCACTTCATTTATTTTCCAGAGTAGCTTTTGGGCATTAAATGTTTTAATCCTCCATTTAATCCTTAACATGATTCAGGCATGGGGTGGACATGGTCTTAAGAAGAAGACAAGAGGCAGGGCATATCACTGTCACCAACCCCAACATATGTCACACACACGACAACGCACAGCTGTACCTAGAGAGTAACCACTACAAAATCCCTTACAGACAATGCTGACTTGTTGTGTTGGAAGTATTTTTAATTTTTCCCTAAATAGAAATATGTGTTTTCCAAGAAGTCCTACATATTTGCTGGGGATGGGGAGTGGGAAATAGCCTATCCCTGGAACTTTGGTAAGATTCTGAAAACACAGCAAGAATGTTGTGGTGGGTGGGAAGAAAGGAGAAATCATTTGTGAAGAAGAACTATTTGTATCGAATATCATAATAAGCGTGCCCTGACAATTTTGCACATCTTCTGCCATTTGATTGTCAGTAATGAAGCCCACAGGAGAGTGATAAATAGCGCAGAGGAAAAGTATCTATTTCACTTACATATGGCAAATTATGCAACTCAGAGGCTGATAGCACTTGGCAAAATACAAATGTATTTGAATGGAATTCAAATTGTTGCTCTTTGCCTAAGACACAGGTAGTATCACCAGGGGTCCTGTCTTTGGATTTTTATAAGAGGTAAGAGTTTAAGTAATAGTAGCAGTATTACAAAATTACCTTTAAACACTGAAAACATTTTTACTTTGTTACAGGGTGTAATTTCCACTTTTTCCCTCTAATGGCTCATATACAGAAAATGATACACTAATGCAATTTTTCAAATTTAGTTACCTTTTCTGTGTTCTAAAATTATATGTTCTCGTCATTGCCCTGTTTGTCAGACTCCAAGATCCATTTATTTCCCCATTTTTATGGTTCCGTAATTTATCTTCTTGTCACAGAACTTTCATAAACTTTTTTTTTTAAAGATACAAAATAGTTGCAATAAACTCTGACAAAAATGCTTCCAGTTCAACTTTTGAAATCTTTCAATTATATTTTGAACGATTATCATACTTTCCAGTGCAGCTATGCCGTGAAATCTGTGTGGAGTGACATCGTACTAGGTTGGGGGGAAATTGCTTGCAAAGACACCCATATCACACCATTCGTTTTTCTCTGCCATCTCACTTCGAATCTATAGATTTGTATTCATGCCCCTTCTGTGTAGAAAAGGGGAAAGAGGAATGCTGAGGTGCGGATGGTCTCTGTGGAGGTGAGAACGCCACTGAGTCAAACCCCACCGACCCAGAAGGACGGAGGATGAGGAGATCACATGTCTTCAGGCTTTGGATGACCCAAGGAAGGTGCTGTGTAAGGTAGAATCCAGCTGTTCTTGTGGCTGAAGTGGGAAGGTTACAGATTTGATCCTGGGCAACTTAGCAAGACTGTGTCCCGAAATTAAAAAAAAAGAAGAAGAAGAAGAAAAGAAGAAAGAAGGAAATAGCTGACGGTGATGGCAGACACCGGCCATTCTAGCCTCGTGGAAGGCGGAGCAGGGAGGGTCTCAAGTTTGAGCTTAGTCTGGGCAAATTCGTGACTTCAAGGGAACCTGACTCAGGATAAAAAACACACAGGGCAGAGCTGTAGCTCTGTGTGAAGGCCCTGGATTCGATCTTCAGTCCTGGGTCAGGGAAGGAACCCAGGACTAGAGCTGTCAAATTAAAAACAAAACAAAATATGGCGGCCTGACCCCACGAGCGCTGCCCTTGGGGCCACTCGGCTGCATCTTCCTTATCACGGGGAGACGTCCAGTAAACATTCACCGCACGCGGAGATTCACTCAGCAAGCCGATCTGGGACGCCGAAGACATGAAGTCCATCTTGAGGAAGACGAGAGACCTGCACCGTTCCATGGAGATATCCAGCAAGCCACATGTGCAATTTGAGTTTTGTAGCAGCTGCATGATAATTAACTTAATAAAATATGTATTTAGCTCAATACGCTCCACATGTTACCCGCTTTAATATAAAAGTACCATAACAAATTTTGTGGTGGTAGTGGTGGTGCTGGGGATGGGACTTAGGGCTCCTCATGCAAGGCGAGGGGCAGCTCCAGCCCCAGCAATGATTCATGAGACTGTTCACGTTCTCTTTTGTCGTATTACACCTTAAGGACCTTGGTGTGCTTAACATGTCAGCGTCTCTCACTTGAGATTAGTCACACTGCAGGTACCCAGTAGCCAAAGGTGGCTCATGGCTCCTGTAAAGGCAACATGGCCCCAGGCCACCTCCCATCAGCATTTGTAGCTCTTAATCAAGGAGCTAAACCTTCTTACTGTCTGAACCTGGCCCCTCTTACCGCAGCACCTATCGGTCCTTCTTATCCTCTGGCTTGCCTGAATTGTACCTCATAGAGTTGTACCTCTCCTCCCTGTACTCAACTTCAGCTGCAAATCCAAGGGGCCTATTCTGTCCAGTGTTGTAACTCTCACCTCTGGAATGCAGCAGGTGCTCAATAAACACATGTGAATCAATCAGCCAACAAGTAAGTGAATGAATATGTACATTTTCTTTGGTGGAAACAGATAGTTTTCTGAAGAGACAATTGAGATAAAGGAGACTCCAGGGTAACCACACCATGCTCTCCTTCTGGTGCACCCATCTACTGGGTGCTGGTTGTCTTGCTCCAGAGACTGTCCTCAGAGGCTGACAGAAGTCTCTTACCTGGGAAGTGAAGAGACTTCCCTATGTCCAGCTCAAAATTGACCCATATCAGGATATAAAAGCCCCTCCTCTTGCCTCAGGAGAGGAACATTGTCCTGGGGTTTATATCCCTGACCTTGTGGCTCAGATCACAGTTTATTTCATTGAGATCACACTTTCTCAGCTCTTTCCCCAGCTCTGTCCTGCCTTCTGCACCACCTCAGGATTTTCTGGATTCTACCCCCTCAACAAATCACCAGTCTCAACTATCTGCCAAGCCTCTGCTTCTGTGGGACCTAACATAAGATGCAAGGATATTCTGCTCCCCCGTCTCCTCCTTCATAGTTTAATCTTCTATCCTCATTCCACTCTCCAAAAATTTGAATCCCTTCATTTCTCAGAAAATCTTTCACAAACACTTTCTCTCACAAACCCTCACACTATCAACACGCTGCAACCCACGAACGCTTGCTCAGTACACTGTAAGCCTCCAAAGGCATTTGGCTTTTCTATCTGGATATTTATTTCATCCCAGGAATGCACTAGTCAATGCTCTAAGCATGCCAATCAAACAGTTGTGATCAACAGCAAAATTCATTACTGCACAGTTCCACCATGCTCTGAGTGATAAAGGGGAAGATAATTCTGTCACTTCTCCATGTGGCACGGCTGTCACATGACTGGGACATGACTTCATGAAAATGCATCCTTCTCATACTCGACACCTGGCTGCCACTTCTGCCATTTAGCAGTGGAGAGACAAGTGGATGGAGGGGAATCTTGAGAAGAAGTTGAATTAAGGCAGGAGAAATGTGTTGATTTTGTCCACTGCAAGGCCAAAAGGAGAGATAAAAAGGCAACACGGATGCCCAGGGGCTTTATAAGCCTCATTTCCTTCCTTCCTTCCTTCCTTCCTTCCTTCCTTCCTTCCTTCCTTCCTTCCTTCCTTCCTTCCTTCCT